>JACEFZ010004906.1:180000-360000 GCA_014155875.1 Cepaea nemoralis | reverse complement strand
CACACACACACACAACACACACACACACACACACACACACACACACACACACACACACACACACACACACACACACACACACACACACACACACACACACACCACACACACACACACACACACACACACACACACACACACACACACACACACACACACACACACACACACACACACACACACACACACACACACACACACACACACACACACACACACACACACACACACACACACACACACATGTGTACTGGTGTACTGTAACGTAATTTCATTGTGGGATTGGGACGAAAATGAAATAAAATCATTTAAAAGTGAATAATACATACAATTTGTATTTAATTTTACAAAACGATCAGTATACACTTCAAATAAGAGTAGTAATGTACAGAAATGTATTGTAATACTAGAAACCTACGTTACTTTAAAGTAATATTAATCTCCTTCAGTGTTTTTTAGGATCGAGCTTTCTGTGCAGCGATGTTTCGTATTTAACGCAGAAGTAGGATCTGTGTGGCATTGCCTCCTCTTGCATTTTAAACCAGTCGATGGACTTTGATAACATTGTTTCTGATTCTGAGTGGTTGGCTAGTTGTGGGTTTTCGGTTCAGAATTGATCCTTCATCGTCACCAGTGTGACGACTGAGACCAGTATGTAACACAATAGCGACTGGTTAGTGATGGGTTTGTGGCTCGCGAGATCAAGTTAAACTCCACCACCGACTATTAGTCACTTCCGCCATAATACAGTACTTTAATTTCCAGCTTTATACAGTGGACAATTGTAATGATATTTGTTTGTTTGCTTGTTTGTTGATACCGACGCATCTTTTTATAGACGATGACGGATAACAGAAATTGGGGTTAACCCAGTGACGGTTAATCGAAGTTTTACTGTACCAGCAACATTCAGAACCACAAAAATAAAGTAAACGTGAATGTGATCTAGTGTTAGCACCAGTCCGTTTCGTAATCTCTTCTCCAGCAACATCTGTCTGTTCTAACTTTTCCCACGTGTCTGGATCTATGCCAAGAGTTTTCACATCTTGTTTACACACATCCCTATATCGCATTTGGGGTCTTCCGGTTGGCCTCTTCCCTGTGGCTAGTTCTCCGTATTGGAGATCTTTGGGAATACGTTCATCCTCCATTCGAGATACATGGCCCACCCACCGGAGGCGTCCACGAGAAGTCTACTGAATAACAATTCGGTGCAAATGTCCACCACATGTCGTCTTCTAAACGTTATATAGGTGCTATGAAAGAAAACTTTCTTCATATGAAGTTTCTCAGTTAGTTTGTTAGTCGCGGTTCCAGTTTCACGGCAACGGGTCGTCTCCATTATGCTCCGTTCCTGTGCCAGTGAATATCCCACAAAATGCTCCTCACTGACCAATGTGTAAAGTGGAAAAGACAGGAGTTTCGGCAATCCAACAGCCCGCACGGGTACACAGTGCATAATGCAGCCGTCAGAATGCCAACACAAAAGTCCTCCACGAAAAATACAGTTCATCGTCGATGGAATTGGTAGTCACCAGAAAGACTTCATTGACCCGGGTTGTATCCAATATGTCTCGGTTTCTTTCCGTAGGGCGACCCTCCGAAAGCGCTGCACAAAGCACCAACTCCGTAGCCCCAGCGAACAATCCCAAGGAGTCTCCGAGAAAAATGTACTCGTGATCCGAAAAGACAAACCAGTCAATTCAGCAACAGTCGGCCGCCATTGTTCCGAACATGCATTTCACGCTACAAACAACCGCGTACAGATGTAAAAGCATTCCACACGAAATTCACAGCTCACAGTGTCGCACTACATACTCACTCAGTAGCAGGGCGACGGAACCATGCACTACCAGTCCAACATGAGGAAAATGCGAATGCAAACCGTAGCCACAAGCGTAAACACTCCAGAGGCCTTAACGATTTAAATGCCTATCAGCCATGATGGGGACCGGAAGTCTCTCAAATTTGAGGGAAAGATTCTGACTGCCTCTAATCTGCTTCATTAAATACCACGAGTCATTTAAGTGGCACAAAGCGGCTCAATGATCACCAAATAGCTATCAATAAATTGAGGATGCATTCCAAACTGGTGCTTGCAGCATGGATAGATCAAAATAAAGTGTTTGACAAAGTCTGGAAAGAAGGTCTGGTGAAGAAACTGAGAAACTATAAAGTGAATAGAAGAATGTACAAATGCGTGAAAGCACACTTGCACAACAGAAGAGTCAGAGGACTCAAGATCAAGCAAGTATTACTGCGTCACAGTGTTCCCCGGGGTGGAGTCATGTCACTACAGCTTTTCTTAATCTACGTCGATGTTACCGGACTACCACGTGGAATTCAAGTGACAATGTACGCTGATAACCTGGTCCTGTCACTATCATTTAATGCCAATATAGTACCTTGCGGTGTATGGCAGGGGGTCTTGAGCCTGAGAAATTAAGGCCGCCTGGCTAGTGCAGTCACCACGAACTGTGCAGGTTAGAGTTTATTTGGTGCTCCCGACATTTAAAAAAAAAAACACTCCACCCCGGGTCTCCCGAAAGAGAATCCAGCATTCTAGCCACTCGGCCTGCCGTTCTTCGACCTGGTCCTAACGAGGACAAATGAACTTGCATCTGTGACCACCAGATCGCTACAAAGAGCTGTAGTTGCATTAGTTGCATGGGAAAATATATGAAGTGCCAGCATAAACACTGACAAGTGCAGCACCACTCTATTGCTCTCTCTCTCTCTCTCTCTCTCTCTCTCTCTCTCTCTCTCTCTCTCTCTCTCTCTCTCTCTCGCTCTCGCTCTCTCTCTGAGACAAAAGGTAGGCGACATCCAGTTAAATGGAATATCCCCAAGAGATAGATAAAGAATCAGAATACCTTAGAAAACATTTGAAGACAGGCTGACATGGAGAAAGCGCATCAACAAAGCAGACTGAGCTTGTGTTTATTTTATGTCTGGGAGATTGTATAGATGTGTGGGATATCATGGATTGTATCGATTTCCGTGTTTATAATGAGTTATGTATCTATTGAATTGCAACATAATTTATCAGCAGATGATAAGCTGTGATATCATAATTTAAATTGCTTTGTGCTGTTTCGTCAAGACTGTGGTTCAGTGCATCCGACTTCGACAATCATTTTCTCAGGTTTGCTTTACCTAGCCTGTACTGTTCCCAGTCTACCTACAAGGCAGCAGGTTTATGTATCGCTTCGTCTGGCCTCTACTTTTGATTCAATCCGACATAGGAGATCCAACCAGTAGCTGTGCAACCGTCGGCATAACTCTTGGGGTCATTGTAATAAGCAAGCAAGCGGCTCTTCTACTAGCAAGGCGGGATACACAGCGCAGAGAGATGGTTATCAGAATCTATATCTGCATCTCAGTAACTTGTTATCATGGTTAGAATCTCTAATTTTCTTGTCTGTACATATATGACTAATTTTTTTTTCTTGTTTTGTGGTCTGGTGATATTCGCTCTGCTTTGTATTCTTTTATATGAAAAAGCACGTCCACATATTGATTCACGGCTTGAAAATTACTAAATAATTTTACATTTTCGTTCATTACCCCAAAGCCCAGTGTTTCTCCGTGAACTCTTCAAAACCCTTGTTATCCGATCATATCTTGACATTCATGTCCCTCATCAACGTTTGGATATTGACTTGTCTTTGATTACTTTTAGTACTTTGAAGTTTCTTATGAAATCAATCCTCTTTTACAAAAATAATATTAACATTTTCAAATAAGTACAAGTTCCAGCAACAGTTAGTAGACGAGGCAAGTACAGAAGACAGCTGACACCAGACTGACAACATTTGGAAGGAATTATATACGGAATTTGTTGAAACAAGGGAACAAAAACATAAGGCATGAATAACCCCTGAATGCATGGAAGAAAAGAGGATGGGGCTCAGATGGCCAAACCAGGGCTATTGAAGTCAGATCACACTAATAATACACAGAAGCCAATATAGAAGTTAGCGCGTTAGTGCAGAACATGTTTAGATATTACAGAGAGGCAGAAACTGCATGACGAAAGGAAACACCAGACACCTTTACAGAACCACAAGAGGAAAACATAACAGGAAAATATAATCAATCAAGTGGACTGCTGACAAATAGTAATGGGAGAGTAATCATCAACATTAAAGATATAATGAACAGATGAAGTAAACACTTTGATGAACTTCTAAATAGATCAGTTAGAAAATACCTTTTACAATACCCACCTGTTGAAGTGGAGCTGGATATAGGCTGTGAGAAATCATATACTAAAAAATGTATATTAGAAAACATGTCAAACTATTAAAGGATGGACAAGCTGCTAGTTCAGACGGTCCACGTAGAAACTCCTAAATCGATATAAATTTTGCAAGTAACTATTTGAACAATTTCTTCACTGAAGTCACGGTGAAGGATATCCGGTTAAGCTGCCAAAGAATCAGAGACCTGCAGGAGTGAGGGTATAATGGAGCAATTTTATTGTCAGTTCTTGCGAAAATATTAAGCAGGATCATTCTGGGATATTTTAAGGGGTGCTATTAACAAACAACTAAGGGATAAGCAAGCTGGCTTCCGACCAAGCATTTCGTGCACCTATCAAAAAGCCATATCACACATAATAATAGAATAAAGCACTGAAATGATTCGCTCTTTTGTATTGGATTTGTGGACTACGAAAATGATTTTGACAACACTGAAAGGGAATTTCAATGGACATGATAAGGTACTTGGGATTTCAAGCACGCTTGCATGCCAGCCCAATGGTCATGTGTAGAAATCTCCATCGAGTTGGGTATTTTAAAATTAGGGCCTACGTAGGTAATGTCTTCTTCACTGGTCTTGGGTATTTCATGATTAACAGACTCCGACCCAATGCCAAGAGAAACTCATCAGTGATAAATCTGCATTGGCTGGAATGTTCTTCACTTGCTGAGTAACTGGTGCAGGAAAGCCGTAAACTACAAATTAGATAGATTTTAGACTCACACTGAAGAAAGTACTAGCCATCCTTCACATGACTCTGAAATCTAATGGACTTCCAACCGGTTTCATCACTGCCAACCACACAAACTTATCCCATAGAATTAATGGTCCCCGAACTTCAAGTATTTCTTCACTTAACCTTTCTAGGAGACGATGTAATGAAACGAATAAATTATCAACTTAATAAAACAGCACTAAACTAATTATCATGGTTAATAACTTTAATAAACTCTTTGTTTCATTTTTCAACTCCTTATTTTTTTTTTATGTCTTCATCATCGTCATTATCAGTTAGCAGGTCGTTTGCAGAACGCTTTCATTACAAACTGCCAACATCGTTCTTGATCCATTGCCAGTTATGTTTCACGCACCTTCTTACCCAAGATGTTACGGTGTAATGAAACTAATACACGACCGATTAAAACAGTTGTAAACCGAAAATGTTTTGCTGCTGAACCAATGATCAGATATAAAACCACCTCGATACCTACTCTATATGTGAAAGAACCAGTGTCTCCTTACATCACATCAAACTGCACTAATTAATTCCAGTGTGAGTGCCAAGCAACATATATAGATAGGTAGAACGGAACGACAGTTAGCATATCAAGTAACTGAACATATACAAATGTGGATGGAAAAGATAGTTAATCAATCTTCAAACATCCCTGTGCACTCGGCTGGTCATATAACGTAGAGGTCGGTCATCACATCATCACATTGAAGTCAGGTCTTGTCAGATATGACTGAGCTACCGTATAACAGTAGACTGTACTACCTGCTTTCTGTTAGCGCGAAGGTTGGGCGGCGCTTACCAAACACGACACCCCACATTGTGCCAACGGCTTCGGGCGGTATACCCACATGGCAGGGCAGACCAGGCCCTAAGCCTTGGTTGGCGGCTGGTCTAGGATCGAAGCTCCGATAGGCGGACAGTTAGAGCATTGCTTTGCTGATCCGGCAGCTTCTGCAGCTTGTCTTGTTCCAGATGTAGGGGTGTTACCTTTCCTCTGGAGTGAACTAGGCAGGCCGAGAAAGGGATCATGCTACATGGGCAACACATGATCTCTATATTTTAGCCCAGGCTTTGTGCTATGGAGAGGCAATAACTCCATCCCTGGTCTTAACCGATCTCGGAATCAAAGCGAGAGACAACTGTTACGCGTTATAAGTCCCTGTCAATTGGCGTAGACATGGGGCGCTTGGCAACCTCTTGTGGTTTTGCCACCATCATTACTGCATATGCACCGACACTCGATTCTTCTGATGATGCGAAGGATTCATTCTATGAGGAGTTAGACTCCGTGATCAAGGCAGTTCCAAAATCTGACTACATCTATATGCTCGGTGATTTCAATGCTCGTGTGGGCAAGGACTCGAGTTCATGGCCAGTGTGCCTTGGAAAATACAACATCGGTCGCATGAATGAAAATGGGCAAAGGCTGCTGGAGCAATGCACCAGAGATGACCTATGTATTACAAATTCCTTTTTTAAAACAAAAGAGCTGCATAAGGTCACATGGAAACATCCAAGATCCGGCCATTGGCACCAGCTGGACTTCATCATCACACGGAGACAACATCTGAACCATATATCACTGACTCGAAGTTACCACAGTGCTGACTGTGATACGGATCATTCTTTGGTTGTTACAAGGGTTAGACTGAAACCAAAGAGAATCTACACAGCTAAATACAAATCTAGCCCCAGGATTAATATTATTAACGCTCACGATCTTGAAAAGTGCTTTCAGTTTAAACAGCAACTTGAAGATGCTTTCACTGATACACCAGAAAATTGTACAGTAAATGAAAAGTGGGGTCAACTTAAAGAAACTCTTTATAAAACTGCCGTAGGGGTTTACGGCACTGTGGATCATCAGAGGCAGGACTGGTTTGCGGCAAACAGCCAGACTCTGCAGCCCTTTATTGAAAAGAAAAAGATAGCTCTCTTAAGAAACAAGGAAAGACCAACGCGTAACACTCTGAGTGAGCTAAAGCAAGCTAGGAAGGATGTGCAAAAGGCTGCCAGGCAGTGTGCAAATGCTTATTGGATCAGGTTATGTGAGTCCATTCAAATCGCAAGTGATAAGGGAAACATCAGAAGCGTGTATGAAGGAATAAAGAAAGCCTGTGTCCAACGATCAAAAGAAGTGCACCATTGAAAACGTTGACTGGAGAAATCATAACTGACAAGAAATAGCAGATGGACAAATGGGTAGAGCACTGTTTGGAGCTTTACTCAAGTAAGACCAAACTAGCGGATGATGCCCTCAACGCCATAGAGGCTCTACCAACTCTTGACCACCTGGACACACTTCCCACCACAACAGAAGTTAAGTGTGCTATAAATGAACTTGTACCTGGCAAGGCTCCAGATAAGGATGGGATTCCAATAGAGGTTATCAAGAGTGGGAGGGGGGTACGGGGTGTCAGGCATTGGTAGCACCTTTGGTAAGGATGGCTCTCATGTCCTTTCAGGACCCATCCCCCACTGGTCCAAGTCTGACACCCAGCTCGTGCCTGTGGCTCCTAGTAGCTGTCAGCATGCGACAGCGGCCACCCCCCGGGCAACAGCTGTGAGAGGCTGGCTAAACCAGGCATGGGTATCCGATTTGGTGTCAAACCAAGAGGTAAACTAGGGTATGCCTACCCAGCATGTGAAGACAGGATTCGGCAGACTGCGCGGAAGAAATCATTCCTGATTCAACGGGCAAGACGGCGTTTACCTGCAAAGCGTTGTGGAACGTAATGAGCACGGCAAGGCACGTAGAGCGCCCTGGTCATCCACTGCACCTGTATTCGTCTCCAATCGTCTCGACTTGTCTTGCCACTGGACTCAGATGGACTCAGGCGAGAGAGTGAGGTCGACGAATTGCGCAACTCTTCCTCACTTTAATCCAAGTCATCGCGCAAGTCATTCTTCATCCAACGTCACTTATCACCTTCAAGCCCTGTGGCGATGGGCGAGCGGCAAAGCGGCAGGCGTGGGTACGCTGGCAGCCGTAGTCGCAGACCTGCACACAGGCGGCTCAGGCCATATGGTCGTCTTCTACTGACCGGAGCAGCAGTGGGATTCGGCAGCCCCCTGAGCGACTGAGCAGCCCTCTATAGGAACACACTGCTCACCTCCATAGCATGAGGAAGGGGCTAGAAAAGGTGCCCTAAACATTGTCTGCTTCATCACTACCTAACCAGCTAGCCGCGGTTGGTGGGTACCCTAACTGCGGTCGACATACAAAGAAAGATAAAACAAGCAAAGCTAAAAGAGTAAACCATATTCCCTTAACAATTGGAACTTGGAATGTACGCACCCTACTTGACAGAGACGGCGCGTCGGGTCCAGAGAGACGAACAGCACTGATTGGGAGATAGCTGGGCAGGTACAAACAACATCGACATTGCAGCCTTGAGCGAAACACGACTTGCAGAAGAAAGCCAAATCTGTGAAATAGGTGCCGGCTACACATTTTTCTGGAGTGGAAGGAAAAGCGAGGAAAGACGCCAATCCGGTGTGGGATTTGCCATTAAGTCGGCCCTGGTCGGCAAATTAGCTGGATTTCCAAAGGCTATAAACGACAGGCTCATGACCATGAAGTTGCCTCTGCTGAATGGAAAGAAGCACGCAACCATTGTGAGTGTCTACGCACCAACTATGACCAACGAAGATGATGTCAAGAACAAGTTCTATGAGGACCTGCACAATGTATTAACATCTGTTCCCAAAGGAGACAAACTTATACTCCTTGGGGATTTCAATGCCAGAGTAGGCACGGACACCACCTCTTGGAGTGGCATTATTGGAAAGCATGGAGTCGGAAATTGTAACAGCAATGGACTCCGCCTCCTTCAGACATGTGCCGAACATGATCTCCTGATTACGAACACAATTTTCCGTCTCCCCATGAGAAATAGGACATCGTGGATGCACCCTCGCTCGAAACACTGGCACCTCATTGACTATGTCATCGTCAGGAGGAGTGACAGACAAGACGTTCGAGTGACAAAATCCATGTGTGGTGCCGAATGTTGGACAGACCATCGTCTCATTGTCTCGAAAATGAACATCCACATCAGGCCACCACGGCGTCCTCAAGGGGCGAAAATGCAAACAAAGCTAAATGTCACCCGCCTAAACAGCAAGAAAATGCAGCAGTCGTTTGAAAATATGCTGGAAGACCGCCTCAAGCCCAATGCTGAAGCTAAACAGGATACAGAAACAGAATGGAGAGCCCTAAAGGACACCATTTACAACACTGCTATGGAAATCCTGGGGCCAGCCCCCCGAAAGCATAAAGACTGGTTTGATGAAAATTCCGAAGACGTCAACCAATTGCTGGCCGAGAAACATCTTCTCCTCAAGGCACATTTGAATGACCCAAAGTCAACATCAAAAAAAGATGCTTTCAAGAACATTCAGAGAGTAGTGCAGCAGAAACTTCGGCACATGCGGGACTCCTGGCTGAGCAGCAAAGCTGATGAAATTCAGGGCTTTGCTGACAGACATGATATGAAAAACTTCTACGACTCACTGAAAGCGGTCTATGGTCCTTCATCACCAGGCATAGTTCCCCTCCTCAGTGCAGACGGGGGAACATTGGTCACCGATAAGAAAGAAATCCTCCAACGCTGGGCAGAGCATTTCAGCAAAATCTTAAATGCAACTTCCTTCTTCGATGATGAAACCATCAACTGCCTTCCTCAAGTTCCCACCAATGAGACACTTGATGACCTGCCAACCATAGTGGAAATAAACAAAGCCATCCAGCAACTCTCCAGCGGCAAGGCACCTGGTCCTGACTCCATCCCAGCAGAGATATACAAGGCAGGTGGGCCGGTCCTAACAGAGCAGCTTCACCAAGTCTTCACAAACATATGGATTAACGAGACCATGCCACAAGATTTTAAGGACGCGTCAATAGTCCACCTTTACAAACGTAAAGGAAACCGCCAATCCTGTGACAACCACCGAGGCATCTCCTTGCTTTCAATTGCAGGGAAGATACTCGCCAGAATTCTTCTCAATCGCCTCACAGCCCATCTCGATCAAGGTCTTCTTCCTGAGAGTCAATGTGGCTTCAGAAAAGAACGTGGAACTGTTGACATGATTTTCGCTGCAAGGCAGCTGCAAGAGAAATGTCAGGAACAGAACTGCGAAATGTTCTCCACTTTCATTGACCTTACCAAGGCTTTTGATACAGTCAGCAGAGAAGGACTGTGGAAGATTATGGCAAAATATGGCTGTCCACGAAAGTTTGTCCAAATAGTGCGGCTATTTCATGACGGCATGCAGGCAAGAGTACAGGAAAATGGTGAACTGTCTGAACCCTTTCCTGTCACCAATGGAGTGAAGCAAGGATGTGTCCTGGCACCAACACTGTTCAGCCTCATGTTTTCAGCCATGTTGATGAATGCCTTCGAGAACGACGACATTGGAATAGACATCAACTACCGTATGGATGGAAAGTTATTCAATCTCAAAAGGCTGAAAGCTAAAACCAAAATTAACAGCGGCACCGTCAGAGAGCTCCTGTTTGCTGATGATTGCGCTCTATACGCCAACTCAGAGGCGGACATGCAACATAATGTTTCAGCTTTTTCACATGCCTGTGCCAACTTTGGGCTCAATATCAACTTGGAGAAGACTGTAGTTATGTACCAGCCAGCTCCAGGGAATAATCACACTGTGCCGAATATCAAAGTGAATGATCATAGACTAAGTGTTGTGGACAAATTCACCTATCTTGGCAGCACCGTGTCACAAGCTGCCACAATCGATGACGAAGTGAATGCAAGAATCTCCAAGGCCAGTGCAGCCTTTGGCAGACTGTACAAGAATGTATGGGACAGAACTGGAATAAGCCTGCAAACAAAGCTAAAAGTCTACAAAGCAGTTGTATTATCCACACTGCTATATGCTTGTGAAACCTGGACTGTTTATCAGCGACACGCTAGGAAATTAAACCACTTCCACACAGTCTGCATAAGGAAGCTCCTGAAGATTAAATGGCAAGACAAGATTCCAGACACTGAAGTCCTAGAAAGAGCATCCATTCCCAGTATCCACACTCTACTGATGAAGAATCAGATTCGCTGGGCTGGTCACTTGACTCGCATGCCAGATCACAGGCTCCCTAAACGAATTTTCTACAGCGAACTGCGTTGTGGTAAACGCTCCCAAGGTGGCCAGAGGAAACGTTTTAAAGACACTCTGAAAATTTCACTGAATGCTTTTGGAATTCATCATGACACCTGGGAGGCTGCAGCCAGAGACCGAAATTCGTGGCGTGCATCATTGCACAAAGGTGCAGTCATATGTGAGGCAACCAGGACTGCAAGAGCTGTGAAGAAAAGGCAGGACAGAAAAATCACTGCAGGAAATCCTCCTCCAGAGACGTCAAGCATTCTTTGCCCACATTGTCAAAGAACATTTCGAGCCAAAATAGGCCTTATCAGCCATCTTAGAACCCACGGCTCGACACCTTCAACCCCACTGGATGAAATGAATGGTCATCATCATTCTTGATGGACAAACAACAACATCAAGAGTGGGAAAGACACACTCATTCTACAGATCCACCAGCTAATAGAATTATGCTGGCGAGAAGGACAAGTCCCACAGGATTTCAAAGATTCAAGCATCATAACACTGTACAAGAACAAGGGTGATCGGAGCGACTGCAACAACTATAGGGGTATCTCCCTTCTGTGTATTGTTGGAAAAGTATTTGCCAGAATTGTTCTACGCAAACTTCAAGTCCTAGGAGATTAAATCTACCCTGAATCACATTGTGGCTTTCGACAGAACAGGTCTACCATTGATATGATATTCTCATTGCGACAAATGCAAGAAAAATGCCGTGAACAGAATCAACCACTGTTTATTGCCTTCATCGACCTTACAAAGGCATTTGATTTGGTCAGTCGTGAGGGTCTGTTAAAGGCACTAAAGAAGATTAGCTGCTCACCAACTCTTCTGTCCATTGTGGAATCGTTCCACTCAGGCATGAAGGGTATAATGAAGTTTGATGGTGCAACTTCTGAAGCGTTTGAAATCAAGAGTGGAGTTAAACAAGGTTGTGTACTAGCTATCACCCTCTTTGGAATATACTTTTCACTTCTGCCGAAATATGCCTTTCATGATCAGAATGGTGGTATATACATTCACTCACGCTCAGATGGCGGCCTCTACAATGCTCAGAGATTGAAAGCTAAAACAAAAAATTAAGAGGGTACTGATCAGAGAGTTGCTTTTTGCAGATGATGCTGCAGTTACGACCCACTCTGAGGAGGAATTACTATGTCTACTATCTGCATTCTCCAATGCTTGTTCCGAATTTGGTTTAACAATTAGCAAAAAAGAAGACACAGATTATGTCACAAGGTGCATATAGGGTACCATCAATCTCTGTTGACGACGCCGAACTAGAGATGGTAGACCATTTTAAATATCTAGGACCAGTGTTAAATAGCAAATTATCCCTAGATCAGGAAATCAACATCCGGATTGGTAAGGCAGCAACAACAATGAACAGGTTAAGAAAAAGAGTCTGGGAGAACAGGAAGCTTACTGCCAAAACAAAAGTCCTTGTCTATCAAACCTGTGTCCTTAGTACTCTTCTTTATGGCAGTGAAACCTGGACAACTTACTCACACCAAGAGAAACGTTTAAACAGCTTTCATATGCGGTGTCTGCGAAGAATTCTTGGTATTAAGGGGCAAGACAAAATCACAAATACTGAAGTATTGGAAAGATCAGGTTGTGCGACGGTTTATTCCATGTTCAGTCTTCGTAGACTCAGATGGATAGGACACGTTAGGAGGATGGATGATGGTAGGATACCAAAGGACATCTTTTTGGGGGAATTACAGATGGGTAAGAGATCTCAGGGTCGGCCTCTACTACGATACAAAGATGTGTGTAAGCGGGACATGATTGATACAGGCATTGATAATGCACATTGGGAGCAAGTCGCCGCTGAACGTGTTGCATGGAGGGCAAACATCAGGAATGGAATAAAGACAAAGGAGAAAATTATTGCAGATAAGTCACACACCGAGCACATCCCTCCACCCACCCACACACAATTTCCCCATCCACACACACATACCCCCACACACATACCCCACCCACGAACTCATCCCCCAACACAAACACAATCCTCACATCTAGACACACATAATGCCTCAAATAATCACTGAAGCTAATGTGAACAAGCTCCCACTCTTTACACACACATACACTGATAATTATCGTCAGTATTCTCGCAAAAATTGTATAAAATGGATAAACATTGTATACATTGTGTAACATAGAAGTTAGTTATGCAATTCAACTCTCTCTTTTTTCTTACGCACACACCCACACACACTCACTCTCTCTCTCTCTCTCTCTCTCTCTCTCTCTCTCTCTCTCTCTCTCTCTCTCTCTCTCTCTCTCTCGCTATCTCTCTCTCTCTCTCTCACTAACTCTCTCAATCACTCTATAGTAATGTACATGTGTTCGTATTATAAATGATTATATCAAGTGGCATACAAAATGATAATATGAACGATGAGAGTAAACAACAAATATGGAATTGCATGTTACAACTCTCTCTCTCTCCCTTCTTGCATACACACACACACTCACACACATACGCACCCACACACAAACATATCCATCTCCCGCCAACCCACCCACACTATCTCTCGCACCCACGAACACACGCATCCCCACCCAAGCATTTCACCCCACCCACATATACGTCACCACCCATCCCCCCACCCACTCTGGAAGCGAGGAAGAGGAAGGCCAAAGAGAAGATGGGTGCAGGATGTGGTAGATGATCTCCAAAAGGGTGTATCAGACGCGAGACATCTTGCTTATGATCGAGTGGTTTCCCGGAAGGTTGTTATGGGAGCAAGGTTCTGCAACGGACATCCTACTGAATGAATGATTATGCACCTAACGAGATGCAGCGCACTATGCCAGTCAAGAAATAGTGCAACGTATTGTTTGTGTCTTCTGTGTTTTAATTCACTAAGAGAATACATAGTTTTGAATGTTAAACTGACTGTCTCCATTGTCGACGAAGTTGCTTTATTATTTTTTATTTTAGTTCGCTCGCTTTGAACTAAAGCGTGGTCCATACACGTGCTACTACTACTAGTGCACTGGACTGATTTTTGCCTGTGGATTAGCTTTCCCTATTACCAGTGTCCCTCGCCATCAGGCGAACCCACTCTGACTTCTGAGGTACTTGTAGTTTACGTTCCCAAATCAAGAACGAGAAGTCAACATTTTAGTCCAACTGACCTATGTAGGGGTTGAACTAGCTATCGGCATGAATGAAATGTATTTATGCTGTGCCATGCTTGTACAGTTCTTGATACCTATATTTAGCATTCCATTCCGTAGCTACAGGTTTACATCGGCTACTTTTAATGAAAGCTTTAAACACGCTTAATTTTTCACGCATTACAGAAGAATACCGCTTCTAGTAAACATTCTTCAACATCTTCAGAATGAATAGAAGGTATACTCATGGTCTAGTGTTTGATGACGAGTATGATGGACAACTTACAGAAGAAAAGTACATAGTTGAGGTGAGGTTCTTTTCTAATATTAAAACATCATCATCATCATCATCAAGTGCCCTGCCAGCTGGCGTAGGCGTTCATGGCTCTCCATAGATCTCGATCTTTGGTTTTCTGGATCAACTCTGCTGCTGATATTCCTCCATGCCACCGTCTCAATCCATCCAGCATCACTTCTCTTGGTCTACCTCTGCCTCTCTTCCCCTCGATCTTTCCAGTTGTTATGATGTTCTCCAATGCCTCTCTTCTCATCACATGACCGAAGAAAGCTGTTTATCTCTGTCTTATTGTTGTATATAATGTTCTAGTTTCATTAGCCTGTTTCAGGCAGTCGTCGTTAGTTACTCTGGCAGTCCAAGGAATTCGCAACATTCGTCTCAGGAACCACATCTCTGTTGCTTCTAATTTCTTCTTAATTTGTTCATTTACATTCCAAGATTCACTGCCATACAGCAAAACTGGTTCTACATAGCATTTCAGCACTCTCTTTCTTACATTCAGTGATAGTGACTTATTGCATAAGATACTCTTCATTTTCTGAAATGCGGCTTTTGCCTGCCCTATTCTGCTCCTAATCTCTGTTGTACATCTTCCATCTGATGTTATAAATGCCCCTAGGTATCTAAAATTATCAACTTGGTTAAGGATTTTCCCTTCTATTTCTATGTCACATTTTGGTGTCACCATTTTCTTTGATATTACCATTGTTACTGTTTTCTTGATATTCAAGGAGAGTCCTTTCCTTGCACTCTCTGTTACTACAACGTCTAATAATTGCTGTAGGTCTGTTGAATTATCCGCCACCAATACTGTGTCATCTGCATAGCTTATATTATTTATATTATAACCTCCAACTAGTATTCCTGGCATCTCTTTGATCTCTCTCATTATTACTTCGCTATACAGGGAGAAAAGATCTGGTGACAAGACACACCCTTGTCGTACTCCTAGCTTTATCTGTTCGTAACTACCCTCTTTATTTCCCATTTTAATTGCTGCTACTTGGTTCCAGTAAACATTCTTTATTATTCTTAAATCTTTTCCATCAATGTTGATATCTTCCAACATTTTAATCAGTTCATCATGTTTTACTTTATCAAATGCCTTAGTATAATCTATGAAGCATAAATATATGTCTCTCTGTTTCTCTATTGACCTTTCTATTAGTGGCCGTAATGTATAAATTGCATTGTTTGTGCCCTTTCCTTCCACAAATCCATACGGTTCTTCACTAATTTCCATTTTTATTTTCTTTTTGGTTCTTCTCATTATAATTCTGAGTAGAAGCTTAATGATATGGTTTATAAGGTTAATTGTACGAAAATCTTCACAATCAATTGCTCCTGGTCTTTTTGGTATAGCTATAAATACAGATTTCAGCATATCACTGGGTAAATATCCACTGCTGTAAATATCATTCAACATTTTGGTTAATATATCTACTCCAAATTCTCCCAATACTTCTAATTCTTCTATTGTGATTTCATCTGGCCCAGCTGTTTTTCCTTTCTTCATACGTTTCATAGCGTCAGCGACTTCTTCTTTCAGAATAGGTGGACCTTCTAAGTTACTATCTTCTGTTAATTCTTCCCTTTCTCCTTCATATAATTCTCTTATATACTCATTCCACCTCTTCATTATAGCATCTTCCTCTAATATTATCTTTCCTGTTTTTGATTTCAAACACCCCGTATTTATTCTTATTTTTCTTCCTGTAAGCTCACTGATTTGTCTGTGCATATTTTTTGTATCTTTAATGGAATTTAATTCAATTTTTTTGCATTGCTCGTTTAACCAACTTTCTTTAGCCTTCCCACATTTATCTTTTATTTCTTTATTTATCTTAGCGTATTCTTGTTTGTCATTTTTACTCTGTTTTCTTTTGTCCATCAGTTTTAAGATATCTTCATTCATCCATTTTTTCTTAGCTATTTTGCCTCTCTCCGGTAATACTTCTTTGCTAGTTTGATGAATGGAGTCCCTTAACATTTCCCATTGTTCATCTATACTCTGTATTTCAGTTATTGCATTGTACCTATTTTTCACAGTCACTCTGTATTGTTCTTGCATTTCTTTATCTATTTTCAGAACCTCTTTATTAAGTCTCATGTTCTTAACCATTTTTTCCCTCTCTTTAATCTTACTTTTATTTGTCCACATAGTGGTACATGATCACTATTACAGTCAGCACCAGGCATTGTATTTACATTAATTAAAGCATTTCTAAATCTTTTATTAATTAGTATGTAGTCAATTTGGTTGCGTATTTTCTTATCAGGGCTTATCCATGTGTACAGTCGTCTTTTATGGTGCTTAAACCATGTGTTTCCAATTATCATATCATTGATATTTGCCCATTCTATTAGCTTTTCCCCTCTTTCATTTCTTGTACCTAAACCATAATTCCCCACTACATCCTCCATTTTTCCCTTTCCTATATTTGCATTAAAATCACCGAGTATTATCTTTATTTCTTGTGATCCAATTTGAGCCATCGCCATTTCTATTTCGTCGTAAAAGTGTTGTATTTCTTCCTCACTACTGCTTGCTGTTGGTGCATATATTTGTATAATATTTATGTCTATTGGTTTGCCTTTGATTTTTACCATAATAACTCTATCTGAAATACACCAGTATCCATTAATTGACTTGGCTGTTTTTTCGTCTAATATTATTCCTACACCTTTTTCATGTGTATCCCCTCCAGAATAAATTATTGTGTGATTGTCAGCTATAATTTTGCCCGATCCCTTCCATCTCATCTCACTAAAACGCCTAGTATATTCATTTTCATGCTATCCATCTCTCTTAGAACATTGTTCAACTTTCCTAGCTCATTTAATGTCCTAACATTCCATGTTCCTACTATAAATTTATTTATTTTAGTTAAGATTTTGCCATCAGTAGCTGGATGACGGTCTGGTGTCACCTGTGGCTCATGACTGTCCCTACCGGACGAGGATGCCCTAAGACAGCCATTAACGTCCTTTACTACCTTTGATATATGTTTTGCCATGAAGTCTTGGGAAGATAATGTGGTGGTTTCCCCTTGCCTTCCACATCCACATGGTGGTCTTTTTACATCTGCCTTTGACAGCCATTTCCGACTGTAAGGACAAGTGAGTGCCCTGCTCTGCTCAGCTGCAGAGTTGTCCACTTATTCCGGTGGATACTCGGTCCCCAGAGCTGTGTTAGCCACATCGTAGTGTGTTTCCATCCTCTACCGCGGGGAGGTGCAGTTGGGATTTTCCCTTCATAAAGTTGTGGTCTATGACCAAAACTCTCCAGTACTTTAGAGGATATTAAAACAAGGTGAAGTATTTATTCATTCATTCAGTAGCATGTCCTTTGCAGAACCTCGCTCCCATAACAACCTTCCGGAAAACCTCTCGATCATAAGCAAGATGTCCCGCGTCCGATACAACCTTCTGGAGATCATCCGCCACATCCTGCACCCATCTTCTCTTTGGCCTTCCTCTTCCTCTCTTCCCACGCATATACCCCTCCATTATTGTTCTCTCCAAACTTTCGTGACGTTTCAAGTGACCAAAATATTTCAATTTTCTTTGTTTTATCGTTTTTAATTGCCAACCTTCTTCAATATTGAGCTCTTGAAGTATTGATGCATTTGTTCTTTTCTTTACCCAAGATATTCTTAGAACTCGTCTAAGTATTAGATCTTCGCATATTTTATACCAGGACGTATGAGGTGGGATGGGCATTTCGCTTCTTCGTCTGTTCTTCCTAGTCAATTCCCAAATAATTATGAAAATTGTCAATTGTTTTAAAAGGGTTGGATCAATTTTGTATCCATTTCAGTGGGATATAGAATATTCAACAATAAGGAAGAGGCAAACTGCTGTCTGTGGTCATGTGATGAGAAGAGAGGCATTGAAGGTCATTGTGACAACTGGAAAGATCATGGAGAAGAGATGCAGGGGCAGACCAAGAGAAATGATGCTGGATGGATTGAGTCGGTGGCATTGAGGAATATCATCAGCAGATTTGATCCAGAACAACAAAGACCTAGATCTGTTGAGAGACATGAACGCCAATGCCAGCTGGCGAAGTACTTGATGATGATGACAGAATGAGTTGAAACAGAGAACAACAGATTTGTATAGTAGCATCAAAACAACCCAAATGCTGTGTTAAAGGATGTACTTAAGGGATAGTTGAGGAGAAGAGCACAAGAGGAAAATAACAACACAAATGGGTGAACAACATCAAGAGACTAGCCGACAGAAGTATGTATGAGTCCAACGTGAAGACACAAGACAGACTGCATTGGAGACACATTACAGCCGACTTTGGAGATGACACTTGATGATGATGATGATGATGATGATGATGATGATGATGATGATGATGATGATGATGATGATGATGATGATGATGATGATGATGGAATACGGTGTTATATTCGAGATCTAATGACCAGTTAATCTTCCTGATAATTCGCTGCTAGATTTATAACGACACGGAGATACTTTATAATTTCATTTGATTAATTTGTATTTCCCGGTTTTGGGTTGTTGAAATATCATGACAAAAGTACAAGTACTCAGTGTCATCTAGTATGTCCTATCTTCTAATATGTGCTTAAGTTCAGGATTAGTGCGACACGTTGACTCTTTTAATTTTTGTCTGTCCGTTATTTCTTGGTTTCTCTTCATAGTTTGCCTTCAGCTGTTCTTTAGCAAACCATTTTTGATTGAGTTATCACTGGCGACATGCCGAAACCAGTAACTTTCAGCTCCTCACGGCTGACAGGCGTGGCTTTTATTGTTAAATTTACTTGTTTATTTTCTCTCTAAAGTCGTAGATTGCGTAGGGTAAGTAGCCTTATTATGGGGATAAAGGCAATGACTAAAACCAAGCTTTGCTGAAGACAGACGTTCACTAAGGCATGCTTTCTCGGTGACTCGATGAGTATGCTCAGGAAGATCGAGATGGGCAGGCTCAAAGACAGTGGGTGCAGTCTCCTGAAGTAAAGCCTAAAGCAGGTTCATGTTGTTCCCGGACACGCGGAGGAAATGAGCAAGCTGGTAGGCTTGCGGTCCGGCTACTGCGGAAAGCGGGCGAGCAATTAACCGGACTGATATAATGAATGCCGTCAAAAAGACATGACGTTTAAACGAACCAAGAGACAATGGATAACCTTGATCTGACTGTTATAACATCAAGTAGAAAAGGGTGATGCCAGGCACATGCGCTATGCCGGGTCGGGTGTGGGGTGGGTTGAAGAACTGGTGTTGTCGGCCGCTACACGCTGAGGAGAGAAGATAGGAAGGGATCCTAGCACTTATGGACTGAGCAGTTCAATATGCAGTGGTGATAATCTAACAGCTAACTAACTAAGTAGCTAGCTGGCTAACTAATAGGATCATTCATTCAATGAGATGTGTTAATCAATATCAACAGGGGGAATCGTAAACTGCAATGCATAATTCATTCAATGAGCTGTGTTAGTCAATATCATCAGAGGCGTCGTAAACTGCAATGGATAATCCATTTAATGAGTTGTGGTAGTCAGTATCACCAGGGGCGTTGAAAACTGCAATGGACAATTCATTCAATGAGTTGTGTTTGTTTTTAGTATCAGGGATTCGGAATATGTCAATCAATGAGTTGTGTTAGTCAATATCATCCGGGATGTAGTAAGCTGCACAGAGGGATGAAGTCAATGAGTTGGGTTAGTCAATATTATCAGGCGTGTCGTAAACTGCAATGGACAATTCATTCAATGAGTTGTGTTTGTTTTTAGTATCAGGGATTCGGAATATGTCAATCAATGAGTTGTGTTAGTCAATATCATCCGGGATGTAGTAAGCTGCACAGAGGGATGAAGTCAATGAGTTGGGTTAGTCAATATTATCAGGCGTGTCGTAAACTGCAATGGACAATTCATTCAATGAGTTGTGTTTGTTTTTAGTATCAGGGACTTCAGAATTAGAAGCTGTCATCGAAACCCTAAATGGCCGAGAATCTAAGAATGCTTGTCCTTCAGCGACGCACCTATGTTTCAGAGGTTCGGGATTTGAACTCTTGTGTGCATATAAATGTCTATTGTCCCCTATGATATCAATTTCTTACGTCTTGTCCCCTGAGAGTGCCTGGCAATATCTCAGAGTTTAAATTACAGAAATTAAGGCGGACACTCCAAAGCACACAGTAGGAACTAGAGCATTTGGAAAGGGTTAAAATGGAGAATGTAAAGGAGTTGAAGCTGTGTGTAACAGAGGCCATAAAAGCTAACAGGTACAATTTCACGAATGAGTTGGGAGGTGATGAGACATTGTGTGGATTTGGGAAACAGCACAGACAAATGAGCAGCAAACCACAATGGGAACAACACTGAGGGGTGATGGCATGGCCATGACGGCTGGCAAGGAGAAAGGAGAAACCTTTTGGAGGAGATTTACAACAGTCAGATCATGATAGACACATCGGGTATTCAGTTGGAGAGCATCTAGCATGTTTCACGAGGTGGTGTTTGTACATCAAGAACAATGAGTCAACATTCATTTCATCCAGTTGTATTAAAGGTTTGGAGCCGTGAGTTCTAAAATGGCTGGTAAGACCGATTTCGGCTAGAAATGTTTTTTGACAAAGAATGCTTGGCGTTCCAGGAGGAGGATCTCCTGCATTGATTCTTTTTGTCCATCCTTTTTCACAGCTCTTGCAGTCCTGTTTGCTTCACACGTGACTATACCCTTGCGTAATGATGAATGTCACGAAGTTTGGTGTTTGGTAGCAGTCATCAAGTGTCGTGATAAATTCCAAAAGCTTTTAGTGAGATCTTCAGTGTCTTTAAAGCATTTCCTCTGACCGCCTTGGGAGCGTTTACCACAGCACAGCTCACTGTAAAAAAAAAAAACTCGTTTAGGGAGCCTGTGATCTGGCATGGAGTCAAGTGACCAGCCCATGAATAAAATTCTTCATTAGTAATGTGTGGATACTGGGCATGGACGCTCTTTCTAGGACTTCAGTGTCTGTGATCTTGTCGTGCCATTTAATCTTCAATAGCTTCCCAAGACAGACTGTGTGGAAGTGGTTTAATTTCCTTACGCGTCGCTGGTCCAGGTTTCACAAACATATAGCAGTGTGGGTAATATGACTGCTTTGTAGACTTTCAGCTTTGTTAGCAGACTTATTCCATTTCTGTCCCACACATTTTTGTACAGTCTGCCAAAGGCTGCGCTGGCCTTGGAGATTCTTGCATTCATTTCGTCATAAACTGTGGCAGATTGTGACATAGTGATGCCAAGATAGGTGAATTTGTCCACAACACTTAGTCTATGACCATTCACTTTGATATTCGGCGCGGCGTGATTTGTCCTTGGAGCTGGCTGGTACATAACTAGAGTCTTCTCTATGTTGATATTGAGACCAAAGTTGGCACAGGTATATGATGAAGCTGAAACGTTGTGTTGCATGAAGAATTATTTGCGTGATGAATTGGATTAAAGTGATGAAGAGTTGCGCAATTCGTCGACCACACTCTCTCGCCTGAGTCCATCTGAATACAGTGGCAAGACAAGTCAAGACGACTGGAGACGAATACAGGTGCAGTGGATAACCAGTGTGTGTCTTGCCGTGCTCATTACGTTTTACAACTCTTTGTATGTAAACGCCTTCTTGCCCGTTGAATCTTCAATTAGTTCTTTCACGCAGTCTGCCAAATCCTGTTTTCACATGCTGGGTAGGCATACCCTAGTTCACCGATTGGATTGACGCCGAATCAGTTACCCTCGCCTGGTTTTGCCGGTCTGACTTTCATGAGGTACAACAGCTATAATGATGTCATACAGGAGAAGATATTAAAATATATATCTTGATAAAAGCAAAGAAAAAAGACCCTAGAACTGACGGTGTCAGATACACGCATATGAAAGATATTAGTGCAAGAAGGGAGGTGTAACAAATAAGTCATTAAAATTCGCGCCCATATGATGTAACCATCTACACTGATGGCGCTGTGTTAAGAGGCAAAAGAAGTGCCTGGGGGTTAAAAGCAAAGTTAACTGACCATGTTTAGCACAGGAGGGCCTGACATATAAAAACACGACATCTAGTCTAAGAAAGAAGATAGTGGAAATCACTTCGGGCTGGAGGACAAACAGAGCATACATGTCGTGATTGTAATGGACTCACAAAACATGCTAAGAAGGGGGAAGTGGGGCATGCCTCGTGCAGAGCTGCATGCTTCAATTTGAAAATCAAACGTAGGGAGCATATGTTAGATCTTATCCCGAGGAAATGATGGGGTGGTGGGGAAAGGAGCAGGCGGACAGATTGACTAGGTTTACACCTCTGGGTGTGGTACTGGTAAACGATAAGGCAGATGTATTAGATGATCTGGCCTATACTCAGTATTCCGGGGAAAGAATAGACAGACACATAATCAGAAAACAAGCTGGTACTATTAGTATTTTGACTTTTCGTTGATTGTTGAAGTTGAGGACTAAGAACATATGGGATTTTTCAGAGTGCTATGATGTCGATTCTTTACTTAACTCAACTCATTTTAGCCTGAGAATTTATTTCTCAGTGTTACTCGAAGTGCTGTGTCACTAAACGTGTATTTATTCGAAGTCTAACATCACAACAGTTTAAATATTCTCTAGCAAATATAGCGGGAACTCTATGCTATCCCCTCCTCAGTCGCTAATAAATGTAACATTTAAAATAACTATTTATAAATTTCAAAATAAAATATATCGGGTATTTTAAATGTATGGGTAAGTGTCATTCAGTGAAGGACTGAGTCTAAAACTATTCGTTGCCACGAGACAAAACTGCTTAACAACATTTTCGACATATAGTCTATTGATTAAAGTGACTGGCTTCATCAGGCACCCAGAGGTCCCACTTGCAACCGGACAAGCTGACACTTTAGCCAGTCCATCACTAGTGTCACTATAGTTTTCTATTTACTTTTAGTTCGTTAGAAAGTGAGTATGTTAGTCGTCAGAATATCCTCACCTCACAACGAACCATTCAGTCCGTAACTGCTCGGATCCCCCATCCACAATAACTCGTTTGGCGTGTAGCGGTCGACAATACCAGTGCTGTGTTGACTGACTGTGACGAAGTCAGTAGTAAGCCCATATACTTTTGCTTACATTAATTATATTGCTGTTATAATGTTTATGCATATTTGTATGTCGTGAAAGTAGGACTCTTTAAGCCTACTCTATCTTCCTTATTTGTATGTAGATAATATAATATATATTATACTAGATGTAAAGAACATTGTGTAAGCGTTTGTGTTTACCGCCACTCAACGGGTGTGGCTGAGGTTGTCTCAGTTCGGCCTGGTTGAATAGTGGCAACAGAAAAATCCGACTGACCACAAAAAAGTGTAAATTCTTTCGGCTCTTGTTACCCCTGTATTTGAGAAAAATATACAGAGAATCCTAACAGCGCCAGTCTCGCAACAGAAAGGTGTGTGGTCACGAGAAACAAAGGATTGTTGCACACTCATCGTTGAGATAGACAAAGTGAATTGACTCAATGCATAATTATCAACCAACGTACCAACGTACGAATTACCTACACCATAAACGTAAAAATCAACTACATCTGGGTTTACTTGCCCCTGTCTGTGCTTTAAAGAACATTATAAACTAAATAAAGTGCTGTTGAGCACCTGCTTATACTATACCAAATATAACCCTGAATCAGGGGACAAAAGACATTAATATCTCAGAAAATTAAATCAATAATACCCAAACCAAGAAAGTCCCGTCGAAGAGGAGGAGAAGCCAGACCTGGAGCATCACGATAGCCGACGACCTGGACTGGAATCTTCAGCTAAGTGATTATCTCCAACCGTCTGAGACATCAAGCCTGGCAGCATTCTTAAACTTGCTAGGGCCACAGTGAAGTAGTCAATCATTCAAAATCGTAAGTCATTATGAAAGTGATTGATTGATTGATTTAGGAACCGACATTACAGCATTCGGGGCATTCCCATAGGCGCTCCGTCCCCATCCTCAGCAGCCAGCGCAGAGTTCCAACACCAATAGTACCAGTAGCAATCTCATTATATGTCCGTCTCGCCTTTCCTCTGAGCGTCGAGCGTCGGCCAGATTCCCTCGTCACTGCTCGTTGTCGCATTCTTGCCAGACCATGGTGATCCATTTTCTCCTCCGAGGTGTACACGTGCTCCCACAAGGCGGCAACCACGTCTGCCTTATCATGCATTAATACTCCACCAAGTTTTGCAGAGCCGGTCAATCTGTCCGCCTGTTCACTCCCCAGCACACCGGCATGCCCCGGAGAAAGATCCAGACGATGCTTGCCACCCGTGACTTCGGAAGCGAAGCAAGCCACTCTGCACGAAGCTTACCTGTCCTCACACTAATCAGCATGCTTTCTGAGTCAGTTACAATCACGATGTGTGTGTGTGTATCGTATTCTCGATCCAGCGGAAAGCTGCACTGACCGCCTCCACCTCTATTCTTAAGCTAGATGTTGTGGTATCATATGCCAGGCTCTCCTGCACCAAACGTCGACCATTAATTAGCCTTTGCAAAAAAAAAAAAAAACCAGGCACTTCTCCTGCCTCTCAACACCGAACCATCTATGTAGATAATCACATCACCAGGGCGAGCATTATCCTGAATTAGTAGCTGGATTTCCACTTCCGTTGCCCCTGCTGGCCACTCCCTGCTTAATGTGATTATAACTCTGCACAAGTCTGACTGCTCTGCTGGCACTCTGACCCACTCCTCTCCTCGCCTAATGTTCTCCAAGATGCACACCTGTCTGATCGTATCTTCCGTCTGAGCCATCCATGATTTCCCTCTTATCAGTCGCTGGCCCTTAACTACGTCCAGCGCCTCATGCAACGGGTGATCTGTGTCTGCAGCCACTCTGAGGTATGCCTTCGCCTGCATCACCTTGAGTCTACCAGCAACAGTCGGCAAACCAAGAATGTAACGCATACACACAATTGGGTAGTCTCTGGTGCATCCCAGAATGACCCGTATAGCCTCGTTCTGTATGCGCTCCAATCTCACCAGCTGACTCTTTGAGACAGTGAGCAGTCCTAGTCCATAATCAAAAATTGAGAGGATCAAGTGCTGGTGTAGTGTGAAAAGCATTCTCTGCTCTATCTCCATTGCAGCTATAGTTTTAAGTGCACTGAGTCCATTTTGAGATCTTGTCACAACCGTCTCGTCATGATCCTTGAAGGACAGGCTCCTGTCAAATGTGATTCCCAGATACTTCAGTTTGTTCTCTCTGTTGACGCTTCTACCATCTATCCTGAGGCTTGGGACATCAGCTCTCACAATCTTGTTGTCCAGAGAGCACCACAAAACAGCTGCCTTTTACGGGTGGATGACAGCACTCATTTCGGTGCACCAGTCAGTCACTTTGTCCACTGTCGCCTGTAGCTCCTGGGCTGTTTGCTCCCTATCTCTCCCCTGCCTATATGCAAGAATATCATCTGCAAATGTTATTATCCTTCCAACCCCTAGTGCTTCTAGGTTTGCAGTCTTGCTCGTATACACGTTAAAGACCACCGGTGAGATTGTGGATCCCTGTGGCAGTCCCGGGGTTAAAATATGTGGCTCTGAGGTCCATACCCCCAGATGGAGAGCAACCCGACGAGAATGCAGGACGGTCACTATCCAGATCACCAACCAGGGATTGGCCCTCCTTCTCCATCAGTGCGGTCATCAAAATATCATATTGAACTCTATTGTACGCATCCTCAAGATCAAGCGCTGCCGCCATCGTTTCCTGTCTACTCTGGAACCCCTCATAAACGTCAAAGGCAAAAGTGGCTGCATTTAACCAGGTATCTTTTCCTGGCCTGTGGCTCCTCAGGCCTCTTATAAGAAGCTTCCCCCTTTTCAAAAACTCTTGCAGCTTGACAGCGACTATCTTCTCTAAAACCTTCCCAAATGTATTTTGAAGGATGATGATCCTAAAGCCGCTAAGCTTTGAATGATCATTGAATGGTTTTGGAAGAGGGATGAGATAGCTGTGTACCCAATCCTGCTGTACTGATGCTGTCCTAATGCTCTGGTTAAAGCAGTCGGTCATCTCCTTCAAATCTACACCGCTCAAAGCCTTCATGTGGCCATGCCTGACCCTATCGGGCCCTGATGCCGTGTCTTTTGCCTTTTTCAAAATATGTTTCTTCCTCTTCTTCTGCGTTCATCCGGAGTTTCTTTTTTCTGACGTGATTGCGTTGTGCCTGTTTACAGCAGAGCTGCGTTCTTGCGCCGTTAGGCCGACACATCCGACTTCTGCGGGCATTTGTTGACCGGGTTAACATTCCCGGGGCAAAATATGTTTAACATCTTCAACACGTATGATGTCTTCATAGTACATATTCTTTATGGTGTCAAATAACTCCACTCTAACTGCATCCCTGGTGTCCGCATCATCATGACTGGTCTGCTCTAAAAATCTCTGGAGAAACGCCTCCCCTTTCTCTTTGTCTGTTGTCACGCGCACACCATCATCTCTGTAAATTATTACCACTGTCATAGGACGATCTTTTCTTTGTATTTGTCTGTGCAGTTTCCAGAATTTTCGCAGTGTTTTATCACTTCCAATCTCTTTCATGAAACATTCCCATTTTGCCTGTTTGGCCTCTGCAGAACAGCGCTTGAAAACCTCCATCTTGTCTTTCTTGACATTTTCCGCTGTGTCCACTTCCTCTCGTGAGTTTCGGGGTGTCTGTCGCACTTTCCTTAGCTGCCTCACTGAAGCTCTCTTTGCTTTCCAAACAAGGTCTACTTCTGGAGTCCACCATGGGGGCTGCAAAAAAGGAGTGTTAACAGTCCTGTTGCATGCCCCCTGTCTGAGGCGTCTAATAGGGCTGTCGGTCCACTCTTACCGGAAGGTCCTGCGCGCTCTCCCAGCCTTAACTTTCCTGGACTTAGAGATCAGGACTGAGCATGGCATGTGATCACTCCCATGGTCATTTAAAACAGTCTACTTTACATCAAGGACTATTGACTGGGAGACAAGTGCCAAGTCAATAGCTGTGTCCGCATCGCCAAGCCTCATTGCCATTTTAGTTGGCCTACCATCATTTATGCAGACCACATCGGAGTCCACAATGGAATCCGCAAGGGCAATTCCCTGTCGGTTTTCTCCACTACTGTCCCAATCTCTGTTCCTCGCATTGAAGTCTCCATATATACGTAGCCTATCACCTGGTAATTCTTCCAATTCCTTAAGCCAGTCCCAATGTTCCTTTCCGACAAAACAGTCCACTGTGGCATATTGAAATTATGAAAATATGCTTAGTGATAAGTATAATAATGAAATTCAGCTAACAAGACTTTAGGAATAGTTTATATATATATTTTATTATAGTTCAATACTTTAGGATAGTTGGGGTATTTGCAAGCCCTTCATTTATGTCGGTATATCTCCAGTGGAGAGCACTCAGTGTGATTAAATAAACCTTTATTGTTATTTTAAATTCTAAAACAACATAATCTGTTCTAATAGTAGATAATATTAGTATAGTAATTCAGAGTGACGAGGCGAAAGTGTTGTGACTTTATATGTTAATCTATCTATCTCCGTGTTGTGAGACAGGATACGCTATAGAGGCTCATTTAATGTCCACGCATACGTAGCAGGAATACGTAGGCCTACTGTCTATATCCTAGTACGGTTGTTCGCTTTCCTTTTCCAGTCTGGCCACTGCCATTTGGCTTGATGATTTCTGGGACCTGTTCATTTCATACAGTCTAGAATCACGAGCCATACGATCTCTTCTTCGGCAGTGATTAGTCTTTCTAGTTTCTGAAAGTCTACTTGTAGATACTTTTGAATATTGTCTATCCAAATAGTTGGCGCTACGATACATTGACTGATTGTTCATCTTTGGCTCCATGCATAGCTTTCTGTCTGGCTTCACCCCTTTCCGATTGATGCTCTTGCATATTAGAAATTGTTGCAGATTCGCAGTTGTCTCTTGGTGCATTTAACCGCCCTGCCTCTCTGACATCATTCACTTTATCAGCCAGGTCCATTAGTCGTCCGCTTTCCGCAGTAGCCCGGCCGGCAAACCTTGCTCATGTCCTCTTACACCCGCAAATCCTGGCACAAAAATAAACATGCCTTTTATCATGCTTTACCTGATCAGATACCCCACCCACTGTCGTCTGTTTACTCCACAAATGACTACTCACTCAGTCGTTTATTTCAAAAGGCAAGACGTAAATACACGGGCTTGTTCGACGAACTCGAACGCCGCAGTGTTCGTGCAGCCAAAATGCATTACTATTTATCTGATGGTCGTACGACACTGGCTATCCTGTTTGAGGCGGTGGTCTTCACATCAGGTTAGTGTGATTTAGTTCACGTCATTTAGATACTGTTTGTGAATTCGTTTGTAGCTTGTATACTTGTTTGGTTTAGGTGGCTTGTTAAATGACAATGTTTATTGTTGATAAGTAACGAGGAATTTTCTAGCTCTCTAGCACAGTTGTTATGTGTATTTGTAGTTATGAGTTTGAGTTAAAGAATCAACATCATTGCATCGTGACATTTCCGCGTGTGCTTTGTCTCCTTTCGCAGTAGTCCTCGAACTGGTCACATGCCGATGGTACTAGAGACTGTGCTGTATGCTTGCGAAACATGGACTGCATACAGACGTCATTCAAAAAAGCCCAATCAATTCCATACGGTATGTCTAAGAAAGATTATGAACATCAGGTGGGACATGATCCAGGATACTGCCATTCTTGACAGGGCTGGTATCCCCAGCATCGATACAATCCTGACGCAGACACAGACTCGCTGGCCAGTGCATCTCCAGACCATCAGCTAACAAAAATAATCTTTTGTGGTGAGGTACAGAAACGTAAATGTTTCAGGGTGGAAAAAAAACGCTACATGAAGAGACTGTTAACATACATTGTTCCTTAGTTTCTTAGTCTCTGAGATACCCTACATTGTATTGTTTCATGTTTATAAAATGTTATGTATCGTGCGAATTTCAACTTAATTTGACTTATTAACAGATTAAGTTAAGTTAATTGCATATCCTTTACAGGACGTCGCAGTCAACACCAGCATTTTTTGCTGTTGTGATCTCTTGGCAAGTTTACGTTCAGTAGTTTGCCTATGGTTCGAGTCGCGCTGTGACTTATGAAAGTATGGATCAGATCGCTCAGAAAGCAATGGCAAACTATGAGCGTAATCTTTCCAAGAAATCAACAATCAGCTGAAAGATGCTGATGTTGACAGCGATGTCCTGTAAAGGATATGCAAAAAAAAAGTTTGCCTATTAACATATATCACTTGTATTTACATCAGCGCCTCTTAAAACGTGTACGTCATGCTCTAATCACGATCTAAATTTCTTATTAATATAGCTATGATCACTTAGATATCCCGTTTTCCGTCTTGAGACGACTGTGTTGCATTATGTATTCTTTTGTGAGGAAAAACATATTTGCATATGCCATATTGATTCACTGCACAACAATTGGAGAATTATTCTCCATTTTAATTCATAGCTCCTAGTCCATGTTACCCTATGATCTCTTAATAAGCAGGGATATCCTATTCTAGCCGGCTTCCTAGCCTAGAGGTTAACTAATTTTCTCCGTAATCTCGTATACTCTAGTAGGTAACGTTACGACGGTGAGAATCAGCAGTGGTTCGAATCGCGTCGGTAACTTACGGGGTATGTGAGCCGGCCGCTCAGAAAGCAATGGCAAACTACTGAGCGTAATCTTGCCAAGAAATCAACAATCAGCTGAAAGATGCTGATGTTGACAGCAATGTCCTGTAAAGGATATGCGAACATTTTTTAAAATCCTATTCTATCTTGGTTCATCATCATCAGCAAGTGCTGTGCCGACTGGCGTAGGCTTTGACTCTCCACAGATCTCGGTCTTTGGTTTTCTGGATCAGCTCTGCAGTTGATATTTCTCCATGCCACCGTTGCAATCCATCTAGCATCATTTCTCGTGGTCTGCCTCTGCCTCTCTTCCCCTCGATCTTTCCAGTTGTTACGATGTTGTCAATCGCCTCTCTTCTCATCACACGACAAACAAAGCTGTTTGTCTTTTTCTAATTGATGTATATAATGTTCTAGTTTCGCCAGCTTCTTCAAGGCATTCGTCGTTAGTTACTTTCTTTGGCAGTCCAAGGAATTAGCAACATTCGTCTAAGGAACCACATCTCTGTTGCTTCCAATCTCTTCCTAATTTGTTCATTTATATTCCAAGATTCACAGCCATACAGCAAAACAGGTTAAACATTAAAATGTTAATATTGCCGTTTCTTAGATTGCCTATGTTTTGAAGTTCCCTGTAAAATTCCTCCTTAAATGATTCATTATATAGCTGTACATTGTTATATTGTGTTTTTAAAAAAAAATAGTAAAAAAATTACAGGACGTAGAAGTCAACCCCAGCATTTTTTTGGCTGTTCGTGATTCCTGGGCAAGTTTACGTTCAGTAGTTTGCCATTGATTACTGAACGACCGGCACCTATACCATTTCATTAAAAAACAAAACAATGTAAGGCGGTCTGCTTCCAAATCAACCACAGCTGTGTTTCGAACGCGGGTATGCGGGATTACGAACTGCGTCCGTAACTCCTTGTCCACGGAGCGATGTAGTGCACTCTTTAATATCTTCTCCTTTCCTCTACTTCAATGTGTGTTTATAAATACATGTGAAGTTATTGCTCATGCTGCTTCGATGGCCTCCCTTTTGGTCATAAATACTTGATGAATATAACATATGATCTGTTTGTATTCAGTTACTAGAACAAGTTACTAACACTGTCTGGTATGTAAAAGGAAAACACATTTTGTAACCTTCAGGTATAGCCATCGGTACAACATGGTTCCTGGTGAATTTCATTGCTTTGTTTTATCGTTATGACACCAAAGTCTTTGAAATTGCAACAATTGCTACTGGTGCTACGCTTCTTGTCAGTGGACTGATAAGTAAAGGATACATCAGGCTTTCTGGTGAACTCAGGTCAGCCAGCTTGTATATTTCATTGTAGACTTACATCTAATTGTAGAACTAATCATATCTAGCTTTCACAGAACTAGGATATGTGTAGAAGTCAAAGGAAGTTAACAGTAACACCACATTAGAATTTTTAACTCCACTGTTAAATCGATACAAGTGTATGGGACCGTAACATGGAGAACAACTAAAAGAATTACCAATAAACTACAAACATTTATTAATTGATGCCTGCACAGAAAAGTGGAAATAAAAAGGTATCAGAGAATCATCAATGTAGACCTGACGGACAGAACTAAACAAATTCCAGTGAACCAAGAGGGGATGGGAAGGCAACCCTACACACATAGAGTGTAGTAAAAGCAACCCTTCACGTGTGTAGGAAAGGCAACCCTTCACATGTGTAGCGAAGGCAACCCTTCACATGTGTAGTGAAGTGAAGACAACCCTTCACATGTGTAGTGAAGTGAAGGCAACCCTTCACAAACCAGACCAGCTGGAACATATATTTACAGTGTATGTTGGTAACTTCTGACAAGCTCGTACAGGGTGTTTTTAAAATCTTACTAAACTTTGTATGTAGAACAAATTTGAAAAAAAAAAAATTCTTTCTTCCGTTGATAACCCCATTCTGTTTGGAGTGCAAAGAACTACTCCAGCAGGCGACAGCCATTCGCTACATATTGCTTCACGGTGGGTCCATGTAGCACATGTTTTGATGACATCGTGTTCTTCATTTTTCAAATTTGTTCTACATACAAAGTATAGTGAGACTTTACAACACCCTGTATTTTACGTGTAAACAATATAAAATGACACTAAGTAGTGTAGCTTTACTTAACAGATTTACGACACATACAGGACGTTGCGGCGATTAGCCTTCATCAGCAAACAAACACATTCACAAACACAACATATAGTCAAGGAGATCTTCTGTGACTACATCAAAAGGTGACGACACGACGAGAAGAACAAAATGATGAAAATATTAAAGCAACGAAGTGAAAATGAGAATTGAGGAAAAAATATGTTCATACTTACCTCACAGTTCCGATCTGTGAGTAACTCAGAATATCTCCGATGTATTCTTTTTATACCCAACCGACGGTGTGAGATGGAGGATGATGGCGGAGTGATGGGTGTTACGGTTCAGTGAGCACATAGAAAGGAAGGGGGGGGGGGGGGGGTGGCGGAGGCAGGAGGTCTGGACGGCAACCACTCACTAACGAAGCATGAGTGGGCGCAAGCATGATGTTAGTACTAACCAAAATCACATTATGCACTCATATATGTTATTTTGAGGCAAGTCCTAAAGTCTGGGTGGACTGATATGCTAACTAAAAGAATTACCAATAAACTACAAACATTTATTAATTGATGCCTGCACAGAAAATTGGAAATAAAAAGGTATCAGAGAATCATCAATGTAGACCTGACGGACAGAACTAAACAAATTCCAGTGAAACAAGAGGGGAAGACGTCCGTGAACTTCTTAGACCTTACGATTTCCATTGGGACCCATAGTTTCACCACGACGGTCTTCTACAAACCGTTTGACTCTCACGCCTTTCTACTCTACACCTCTTCTCACCCTCCGTCCTGTAAAGACGCAATTCCTTATTCTCAACTTCTGCGTCTACGACGACTATGCCAAGATGATCAGGATTTTCACCACAGGGCCCAGGAAATATTGGACTTCTTCAGACTCCGTGGCTATCCTGATCATGTCCTATCATCAGCCTTCAGCCGGGCTCTAGCTATTAGCCGCGCAGAGGCTCTCACCTCTACACCTAAACCTGAAAACCTTCGACCGGTACTCTCTCTCTCACCTACCATCCGCACAATATTTCAGTCAAAAATATCCTCTTCCGACATCTGTGTATCCTTCAAGCAGATCCTACTACCAGCGCGATATTTTCATAGAAAGCACTAATGGCCTTCAGACGTGACCGCAACATCAAAGATGTACTCGTCCATAATAGAGTACAGTGATCTCCACCTCCACCCTCACAATTAGGTACTAGGGCTTGCCTAAGATCTCGTTGCAAGACCTGCCCATATGTGGTCCACACCCCAGTGGTGCTATTCCCTAAAAGCAGTTTACGCATCAAAGAAGAATTTTCCTGCACCAGTCGCAACATAATTTATGCCATCATATGCAAACGGTGTGATATGAATTATATTGAGAAGACTGGCCTCAAGCTAGCTGACAGATTCTACCAACATCTGCCGGACATCCACACCAACGCACCCAATCCTGTCTCCACCCATTTCGACAGCGCCAACCATCAAAGTGCTTCCGATGTCCAGGTCACTGCCATCCAGTCCTGCTCCTCTGGCGCTCAACATCGCAAGAAAACAGAAAACCGGCTCATATTCTCTATGGGGTGCCTAACACCACACGGTCTCAACATCGAACATCGTTTCATCTAATCTTAGTCATTTCCCCTCCCCTCCCCACTCTCTTCCTTCCACACCCTCCTAGGTGCCACCCTCTCCATGTCTCTAACTAGTCATTTTCTCTACTAAATTATCCTCTACCCTGTCTCCCTCGGCCCGACTCCGAGTGACCGAACCAGTAGTTACCTGTGGCATCCTGTATTACCACTCTTGGCACTCCTCTCGTACTCAATATAGTGTGCACCCGTAATGTAATCACTACTCCCCTCGGACCCAATAATCCCCCCACCATTTAGCAACTATACTGTATATGCTTCGACGCACGAAGCTGTCTAGTACGCTTGTTCCTGCTGCGAGGCGCCGTCGTCATTTCGAGGCGACAGGTTCGATCCCGGTCGGTAACTATTATAGCTTTCAAATATTATGTTGTCTAGTGCGTCTTCTAATCTCTATTTCCTTCTTCTTCTTCTGTGAGCGCCAAATAATACTATGTGTGTTTATTTGTTTAATCGTAATTAACATCGACAAAACCAAATCCATGCTAATAACGACCAGACAAAAACTACAGACCCTAGCCATAACTGGGACACCGCTCGAGCTCCACGTGGACAAGTTATCTATAATTAATGTAAATGAACATAAAACATTAGGTCTTTTAATTGACAGACATTTAAACTGGAGCTCTCATGGTCACGTCCTTACCAAGAGAATAGCACAAAACGTTTACCAACTTGCTAAAATTCAGCTCTTTTTGGATGAAAGCACACGAAAAATATTCTATGCATCTTATATTCAATCACCTCTCGATTATTGTTCTACAGTCTGGGAAGGTTCCCCTAAATCTAATATGAAACGATTGTGTTCGCTTCAAAACCGTGCTATACGTCTAGTTTCTAGCATAAAGCACGTTGAAAGTAATAAATTATACAGCCATCTAAGACTTCTACCACTTCGAAAGCGCTTCCTTATTAACAAAGCCACATTAGTGAATAAAATTATATCTGAAAATACCCCATAGTATCTTCTACCGTTAATTCAATCTAATGCAATGAACAGTAAGCGCTTAAATTTATTACAGGTTCCTAAGCCTAGATTGGACTTATGCAAAACTTGTTTCGCATATTCTGGTGCTCACTTGTGGAATAGCCTTCCACCAGATCTGAAAACTCCAATGAGTCCCTACACATTCACCCAAAAACTCTTTCAATACTTACTTCATATCGACTATATGCCTCCATAAGTCACCTACTGGTATCATTTTTTCACTATCATTCTTCACTGTATGTGTATGAGCGAGAGAGTGGGTGAGAGAGTGAGTAAGAAAGAGTGTGAGTGGAAGAATTAGTATGAGACAGAGAGAGTGAGAGAGTATGCATGCGCGTGTGCCTGAGTGAGTGTAAAAGTGAGTTAGTGTGTGTGGACGTATGTGTGAGAGATTGAGTGAGAGAATGAGTGAATCTGAGTGAGTGGGTGTGTTGTGTGTCTGCCTATCTGTGTGATAGAGTGAGAAAGTGAGTGAGTGAGTGTGAGTTAGAGAGTGAGTGAGTGAGTGAGTGAGTGAGTGAGTGAGTGAGTGAGTGAGGGAGCGTGAGTGAGAGAGAGAGAATTTGTGAGTATGCGTGTATGTGCGCGAGTGAGTGAGTGAGTGAGTGAGTGAGTGAGTGAGTGTGAGAGCGAGTGAGTGTGTAAGAGAGAGAGAGTGGGTGAGTGAGAGAGTGCATGAGAAAGTGAATGAGTGAGAGTGAGTTAGTATGTGTGTCTGTTTGCTTGTTTGTGCGTGTGAATAAGAGAGTGATTTTGTGTGATTTAGAGGGTGAACGAGTGAGTGTTAGTGAGAGAGAGAGAGAGAGCGAGAGAGAGAGAGAGTGTGTATGTAAGTGGGAGGGTGAGTGAGAGACTGAGTAAGAGGGAATATGTGAGTATGTGTGTGTATAAGTGATGGCGAATGTGAGAGCGAGTGCGTATAAGCATGAGAGAGAGAGAGAGAGAGAGAGAGAGAGAGAGAGAGAAATAGTGAGTGGGAGAGAGGGAGAGAATGAGACAATGAGAGGGTTAGTGTGCCAGTGTGCGTGAAAGAAAATTAATAGAGAGAGAGGAGAGAGAGAGAGAGAGGGAGAGAGAGAGGGAGAGAGAGAGAGAGAGAGAGAGAGAGAGAGAGAGAGAGAGATGAGCGCAAGCATATCATTATGCCATTTTTTTTCTTCTGTATCCTCATCTTTCATATTAGCATTTTTACTGCCAATTGAATTTAACATGCACTGCTTATTTCATCATGTTTATGTCAATTCCAGGAATTATCTTACTGGATTGGACCACCATTTTAGTTTTACGTTACACAAAGTATACCATATATTCATCATCAATTTCCATATTTTCCATGTTTTCCCATAGTTTCCCAATTTTGAATGTTCGTGTGAGGATGCTCAAGATAGTCGACAGTGTGTACGTGTGAAAAGTGTAGGAGTTTATTCATATTAGTTTTAGTGATTATGTGAGGCAGCATATATGTGTGTGGATGGATGGGTGTGTCTATGTGTGTCTATGTGTGTCTATGTGTGTGTGTTTATATGTGTGGATGTATGTGTGTGTGCATGTCTGTGTATGGGTGTATATGTGTGTGTGTACATGTGTGTATCTGTGTGTGCCTCTGTGTGTGTGTGTCTGTACGTGTGTTAAGGTGTGCGTTCATGTGTTTTTATGTGTTTATATGTATGTGCATGTGTATATGTGTGTATGTATGTGTGTATGTATGTATGTGTGTGTGTGTGTGCTCGTATATGTATGTGTATATGTTTGTGTGTGTACGTGTGCATGCATGCAGTGTATGCGAGGGAGTGTGTATTTGTGTTTTATGTGAGTACGTGCGCGTAAATATGTGGATGTGTGTAGGTGTGTTTATATGCGTGGGTATATGTGTGTATTTGCGTGTGTATGTTTTGTGTGGGCGTGTGTATGTATGTATGTGTGTGTGTGTGTGTGTGTGAGAAGAGAGAGAGAGAGAGAGAGAGAGAGAGAGAGAGAGAGAGAGAGAGAGAGAGAGAGAGAGAGAGAGAGAGAGAGAGAGAGAGAGAAAGTTGAGCGCACGCATGTCATCTAACATGCTGCTCCATATTTTTTGTGTATTCTCATTTTCATATTATCACTTTGAATGCCACTTGATTTTAACATGAATAAAACTAACACATGTAAATTACTGTAGAGTGAGTGGAAGAGTTAGTGAGAGAGAGAGAGAGAGAGAGAGAGAGAGAGAGAGAGAGAGAGAGAGAGAGAGAATGAGAGAATGAGTGTGACAGTGTGTGTAGGTAAAGAGAGAGAGAGAGAGAGAGAGAGAGAGAGAGAGAGAGAGAGAGAGAGAGAGAGAGAGAGAGTTGAGCGCACGCATGTCATGTAACACAATTTTTTTCTCTGTATTCTCATCTTTCATATTATCATTTTGTATGCCACTTGATTTTATCAGGTATAATATAACATTAATGTGATGTGAGTGAGAGAGTTAGTGAGTGGGAAAGAGAGAGAGAGAGAGAGCGAGAGAGAGAGAGAGAGAGAGAGAGAGAGAGAGAGTTGAATTGCATCACTAATTTTTACGCTACACAATGTATCCATCCATCCATCATGTGCCATGCCGGTAAGCGTGGGCGGTCATGTTCTGCCATCTCACTCGATCACAAGAGTCGTGGACCAGCTCCGTGTTTCTGTCTCGACCATGCCACAAGGCCAAGCCATCCAGGTACTTGCTTCTAGGTCTTCCTCTTGGTCTGTTCCCCTCGATCTTACCAGTTGTCACCAAATTCTCCAATCCATTTCTTCTCATAACATGCCCAAAAAACTTTGACTGTCTACGTCTAATTCCTCTAATCAATTTACGATCTTCATTTGTTTCTTGAAGGACTTGTTCATTGGTCTTTCTGGCTGTCCATGGTATTCTTTGCATTTTCCTCAGAAACCACATCTCTACAGCCATCAGATTTTTTTCAGCCTGACTGCTCATTGTCCACGCTTCACATCCATATAAGAGTACAGGTTCTATGTAGCATCTCAACACTCTTTTTCTCGTTTCAATTGACATCTTTTTATTGGTCAATATGTTTTCATCTTGCTAAAGGCTACTTTTGCATGGCGATTCTTGTTCTAATCTCTTCAAGGCATCTCCCATCAGATGTTATTACTGTTCCGAGATAATTGTACCTGCTCACTTGTTGAAGAATATTCCCATTTACTTGTATATTACATTGTAGTATTTCGTCCTTCCTAGTGACGACCATAATCTGTGTCTTTTTACAATTTAATTCTAACCCTAGTTGTTCACTGTGTGTAACAATCGCATCTACTAAATTTTGCAGGTCCTGTTCATTGTCTGCAATCAAGACTGTATCATCTGCATATCTAAATGCATCCAAATACACTATGTCATAATTTTCTTTGCGCATTTCCCTTATTGCCGGCTTCGTGGCTTAGAGGTTATGACTTTTCTCCATAATCTCGTATACTCTCGTCGGTAACGTGATGACGGTTCAAATCAGCAGTGGTTCGAATCGCATCGGTAACTTACGGGGTATGTGAGGCGGCCGCTCAGAAAGCAATGGCAAACTACTGAGCGTAATCTTGCCAAGAGACCAACATACAGCTGAAAGATGCTGGTGTTGACAGCTAAGTCCTGTAAAGGATATGCTAAAAAAAAACAAAAAACATTTCCCTTATTTCACGTAGGTATATGCCTCTCATAGCTCCTAAACGAGGTTGCTCGCAAAGGATATTTCTACCTCCCTTGTACTTTCTAAAAGTGAAGCCTAATGTCCTTATAATTTTCTACAAAGTTGTTTTGGATAGCTCTATCTTATTGTTCTTTCTCAACAAAACCCTCAGTTTGCTTACACTCACTGTTTCTTTGGCATTCATTATTTTTATAATAACTCGCCTGATGACATCCTTGTCAAAGCTGTCTACAATTGCCTTTCTACCTACTGTTTGCTTATCGCGTGTTGGTTTCATTCCATATTCTTGCACCCATCGACGAAATGACCGTTTACTCAAACCCAATTCATGCACTGTTCTTTTTTCGGGGTTTGTAACAGTATGAAACAGTTTCCTGCGATCAGCTTCTTGACAAAAATATGTGTACAACTTCATAGCGATGCTTTGAAGTGTACACAATTTCACTTTTAATCCCATTGAACAATATTCACACATTCAAATATTAGCTAGTAATATTATATTAATGGTAAGATTTATTTATATATTATATAATCACGGTTCATGAAAGAACCCACATCGGAGACACCTCTTAAAAATCTCATATACATGCGTGCAGTGTGTGCCAAAACGAAAACCGCAAGACAATTTCAAAGAAAGCGCGGATGTGTCTTGGTGAAGCTGTAATACTTTTAAAATGATGGACTTAATGTGGGAGCCGTAAATTATAGACCGCATATAAAAAAAACATTGAAATCTGCTGTACAATCTCCAGAACAAAAATTTTTTTGTTGGATAGACATAATGATAAGGTTATATGCTAAATCTCATCATTTTCCCTCAGTTGGTTACTGAGATATTGCATTTTATATTGGGGCAAAAAAATAGTAAACACACAATAACTAACTAAACTACATCACAAATGAAATGTCAGATCTAGAATACAGCACAGCGGAAATGTCTGATCTAGAATACAGCACAGCGGAAATGTCTGATCTAGAATACAGCACAGCTGTAATGTCTTATCTAGACTATAGCACAGCTGAAATGTCTGATCAAGACTATATCACAGCTGAAATGTCTATCTAGACTACATCACAGCTGAAATGTCGTATCTAGTCTACATCACAGCTGAAATGTCATATCTAGTCTACATCACAGCTGAAATGATCACTGATCTTGAGTACATCACAGCTGAAATGATCCCTGATTTAGACAGTATCATAGCTGAAATGTAGTATCTAGACTACATCACAGCTGAAATGTCGCATCCAGACTTCATAACAGCCAAAAGTTCGTATCTAGACCACATCACAGTTGAAATGACCCCTGACATAGACCACAACACCGCGGAAATGACCGCTGATCTAGACAACATCACAGCTGAAATATCGCCTAATCTAGACTACATCACAGCTGAAATGTCTGATCTAGACTACATCACAGCTAAAATGTCTGATCTAGACTACATCACAACTGAAATGTTTAATGTAGACTACAGCACAGCTGAAATGATCCCTGATCTAGACTACGTCACAACTGGAACAACCACTTTCTTGGAGGAATATTTGCCGGCACATAAGACCGTGCGGTCAGCACAAAGTTATCCATAGTCACTAGTGGGAAAGCCTCACCCAGGCAACGACCATTGATTTTAAACTAATAAAAGCGCTCTTTCCGCAAGGGTGGGAGCTTGGTTAACATGTATTAGCTCTAGAATTACCACAGTTATCCAAGTAGGATCGTGTCATATAACTGTGACTGTAGTGATGGTGTGATAGAAAAGGAAATGGATCTCTAACCTAGCAACTAAAACTGATGCTCCAAAGTGTAAAAGAGACGCAAAGGTGTAAGGTAATGTAATGTAATGGAAAAACTCCTGATACGAAGGTGAATGAATATGCTGCTGAGCAGGTAACAAATACTAATATTCAAGACTCGCCATGATATACTGTAGAGCAGGGGAATGCTACTATTCAAGAAACAATGCGTCCGCTGCTACTAGCGACATACCAATACTCAAGACATCTCTATGGTAAAATCAAGAAATCGTTCCGAAACAACTCTAAGTCATTAAACAACAAGAATCAAAATGCACTTGCTTATACTGTAAGGCAGTAACCTATCAATCATCAAGACTGGGATAATACAGTGGTTTGTTTATACTGTAAGGCAGTAACCTATCAATCATCAAGACTGGGATAATACAGTGGTTTGTTTATGAGAGCTAGCGTCTCATGAATGGCAATGGCGTCACACGAGGCGCTTGCAAATTTCAATCTGTAATTTCCCGACATTATGTGTTATTATAATAATAATTAATATACCTATTCAATAAGTATCCATTCCATGGAATACGTTAACGCGCGTGGTTGATCATCCATGCTTTGTTTGAGATAATTGTAAGTCCAGTCGGGTTCCAGTTTCTGATACACGACGTGGCCTGAACCTATTTTATGTTAATTATTTCCTTTTGGGATATGATATTAATCTAAGCTTTCTCTGCCCTCATTCTCCTGTCTCCTTTGTGGCAAGCGACGAAACTGATGCGTCACGCTCCCCGCGTGGATGTATCTCTTTCACAACACATTCAGAAATCATACCGCATAAATTATATATACATGCTATAATTACTGATTTCAGCTCACCAAGTTCCGCACACATCTTCTCAAAACGATGGTAGGCGTCTGTTTAGTACTAACGAAATGTGGCGACTATTGTCGTTGTGTGCTGTGTACATAACTTTCTTGGAAGACTCCTAAACTTTGGACAATTCTAACCATATACAGCCTTGCGGATCTATTGCTCCACCAGTAGGTCAAAAAGTGAAACTCGGAACTCAGTATAAATCTGCCTAGTATAGTTTTGGCCGGAAATGAGGTAAACCCAGCGAAACTTCCCTACTTTTAGCAACGCACTAGCCAAAATGCCGCTAAAATACATGACTGATTGATTGATTGATTGATTTAGGAACCGACATCACAGCATTTGGGGCATTCCCATAAGCGCTCCGTCCCCATCCTCAGAAGCCAGCGAAGAGTTTCAACCCCAATATCTGATTATATGTGCGTCTCACCTTTCCTCTAAGCGTCGAGTATCGGCCAGATCCCCTCGTCACTCCACGCTGTCGCAGTCTTGCCAGACCATGGTGATCCATTTGCTTCTCCGAGGTGTACGTGCTCCCACAAGGCCGCAACCACGTCTGCTTTATCATGCATCAATACTCCACCAAGTTTTGCAGAGCCAGCCAATCTGTCTGCCTGTTCATTCCCCAGCACACCAGCATGCCCCGGAGAAAAGATCCAGACGATGCTTGCCACCCGTGACTTCCGAAGCAAAGCAAGCCACTCGGCACGAAGCTTGCCTGTCCTCAACTTACTCAGCATGCTTTCTGAGCCAGTTACAATCACGATGTCTGTGTGTATCGTATTCTCCATCCAGCGGAATGCTGCACTGACTGCTTCCACCTCCATTCTTAAGCTAGATGTTGTGATATCATATGCCAGGATCTCCTGCACCCAACGTCGACCATTTGCCTTTGCCAAGAAACCCCAGGCACTTCTACTACCTCTCAACACCGAACCATCTGTGTAAATAATCACATCACCCGGGCGAGCATTATCCTGAATTAGTTGCTGGATTTCCACTTCCGTGGCCCCTGCTGGCCACTCCCTGCACTCCCCGCTCAGTGTGATTATAACCCTGCACAAGTCTGACTGCTCCGCTGGCACTTTGACTCCTCTCCTCGCCTAATGTTCTCCAAGGGGCACACCTGTCTGATCGTTTCCTCCGCCTGAGCCATCCATGATTTCCCTCTTATCAGTCGCTGGCCCTCAACTGCGTCCAGTGCCTCATGCAACGCATGAAACAATTACATGCGATATACATATAACTACTTAAATTAACATATATATTTTAATTACATGCAAGACTCGACGGTTGTCCAAATCCTCTTTGCTACACTATTCACTTTTCAAAAAAAAAAAAGTGTTTCATTTGAAGCCTGCTCGTATTTATCCAAAGTTAACATTACACAGGCATTACAAACCTTTTGAATTAGCTCCACCGTTAACTTTTCACACGGCTAATCGAATTCCTCGATTATCTCCACCTACTTATCCATAATTAACTTTACACATGCCTTAATAAAACCCTGAATTATCTCCACATACTTATCCACCATTAATATTACACACGCCTTAATAAAACCCTGGATTATCTCTATCGACCTATCCACCATTAACATTACACATGCCGTACTATAGCCCTGGATTATCTTCACTGACTTATCCACCATTAACATTACACATGGCGTACTATAACCCTGGATTTCTCCATCTACTTATCCGCCGCTAACATTACACACGCTTTTAAAGCACCCTGGATTATTTCAATCTACTTATCCACCTTTAATATTACACACGCTTTAATTAAATTCTGGATTATCTCCATCTATTTACCCACCATTAACATTACACATGCCGTACTTTAGCCCTGGACTATCTCCATCTACTTATTCACCACTAACATTACACACGCTTTTAAAACACCCTGGATAATTTCAATCTACTTATCTACCTTTAATATTGTTGATGCGTATCCCTTACGGGACGTTGCAGTCAACACCAGCATTTTCAGCTGCTGTTGATGTACTAGGCAAGCGTTACGTTCAGTAGTTTGCCATTGCTTTCTGAACGACTGGCCCCTATACCTTTTTCGAAAAAAAACACCGCCGCGGTGTTTCGAACCCGGGTATACGGGCTCACAAACCGCGTTCGCAAGCCCTAATATTACACACGCTTTAATTAAATTCTGGATTATCTCCACCTACTTATTCACAATTAACATTACCCACGCTTTAATTAAACACTGGATTATCTCCATCTACTTATCAATCTTTAACATTACACACTCCTTAATTAAATTCTGGATTATCTCCACCTACATACCCACTATTAACATTACACACGCCTTAATAAAACACTAGATTATCTCCATCTACTTATCCACGTTAACATTCATCATCATCAAGTGTCCTGCCAGCTGGCATAGGTGTTCGGGGATCTCCACAGATCTTAGTCGTTGGTGTTCTGAATCAAATCTTCTGATAGTATTCCTCCATGCCAACGTCTCAATCCATCCAGCATCATTTCTCTTGGTCTGCCTCTGCCTCTATTCCCCTCGATGTTTCCAGTTGTCACGATGTTCTACAATGCCTCTCTTTTCATCACATGACCGAAGAAAGATGTTTGTCTCTTCCTTATTGTTATATATAATGTTCTAGTTTCACTAGCCTGTATCAGGCAGTCGTTGCTAGTTACTCTGGCAGTCCAGGGAATTCGGAACATGCGTCTCAGGGACCACATCTCTGTCTTCTAATTTCTTCTTAATTTGTTCATGTACATTCCAAGATTCACTGCCATACAGCAAAACTGGTTCTACTTAGCATTTCAGCATTCTCTTTCTTACATCCAGTGATAGTGTCTTATTGCATAAGATACTCTGCATTTTCTGAAATGCGGCCGTTGCTTGCCCTATTCTGCTGTTAATCTCTGCTGTACATCTTCCATCTGATGTTATAAATGCCCCTAGGTATTTAAAATTATCCACTTGGTTAAGAATTTTCCCTTCTATTTTTATGTCACATTTTGGTGTCACCAGTTTCTTTGATATCACCATTGGTACTGTTTTCTTGATATTCAAGGAGAGTCCTTTCCTTGCACTCTCTGTTACTACAATGTCCAACAATTGTTGTAGGTCTGTTGAATTATCCGCCAACAATATTATGTCATCTGCATAGCGTATATTATTTATAACATCCAACTAGTATTCCTAGCATCTCTTTGATCTCTCTCATTATTACTTCGCTGTATAGGGAGAAGAGATCTGGTGACAAGACACACCCCTGTCGTAACATTACACACGCCTTAATAAAACACTGTATTATCTAAATCTATTTATCCACCTTTAACATTACACACGCCTTAATTAAATTCTGGATTATCTCCACCTACATTCCCACCATTAACATTACACACGTCTTAATAAAACACTGGATTATCTCCACCTACTTATCTACGAAGAATCATAGGCACAGCTAACGAAGCTTCTGGGTTATCTCTACCTTTGTATCCGCCATTAATCATATATACATCTTACAAAATTACTGAATTATCTCTACATATTTATCCACCATTAACATTACACACTCTTTACATAAACCCTGGATTATCTCCACCAACTTAACATCATTAACATTACAACGCCTTACATAACTCCTGAATTATCTCCACCTACTTAATCACCATTAACATTACACACGGCTAACAAAACACGTGGATTATGTCCATCTTCTTATAAACCATTAACCATACAGCCGCCTTTCAAAACACATAAATTAGTTTCACCTATTGATAGTTACCACTAACCACACACCTTACGATTCTTAACTCCATTCGGCTGAGACAATAAAAGTTACACAATGTCTGTATGTTCTGAATGTCGGAATCAGATTCTTAATGTTATTGTCCTCAAATATATATTACAACAACTACGCATACCAAGATTTTAAAGAATAAGTGAGGTTCTGCAGACCCCACACGAGACACGATAGATTCGGGGAAAATCTTTTCAGCAAGTTAAAGACTGGTAATACGTACCAATTGAATGTGGGATAAACAAAGTAAATGCTGACCATATAATACAGGACGGTTCTGTTTAACAGGACTAATGAGGATATATTTTTGGAACCAAAGAAATGCCAAAACAAACCGTGGATATTTACGATTGTACCGCGAAGTCTTATGCGGCAAAGAAGAAGAAGAAGAAGAAGAAGAAGAAGAAGAAGAAGAAGAAGAAGAAGAAGAAGAAGAAGAAGAAGAAGAAGAAGAAGAAGAAGAAGAAGAAGAAGAAGAACAACAACAACAACAACAACAACAACAACAACAAGAAGAAGAAGAAGAACAAGAAGAAGAAGAAGAAGAAGAAGAAGAAGAAGAAGAAGAAGAAGAAGAAGAAGAAGAAGAAGAAGAAGAAGAAGAAGAAGAAGAAGAAGACGAAGAAGAAGAAGAAGAAGAAGAAGAAGAAGAAGAAGAAGAAGAAGAAGAAGAAGAAGAAGAAGAAGAAGAAGAAGAAGAAGCAAAATAATAATAATAATAATAATAATAATAATAAGAAGAAGAAGAAGAAGAAGAAGAAGAAGAAGAAGAAGAAGAAGAAGAAGAAGAAGAAGAAGAAGAAGAAGAAGAAGAAGAAGAAGAAGAAGAAGAAGAGGAAGAAGAAGAAGAAGAAGAAGAAGAAGAAGAAGAAGAAGAAGAAGAAGAAGAAGAAGAAGAAGAAGAAGAAGAAGAAGCAAAATAATAATAATAAGAAGAAGAAGAAGATGAAGAAGAAGAAGAAGAAGAAGAAGAAGAAGAAGAAGAAGAAGAAGAAGAAGAAGAAGAAGAAGAAGAAGAAGAAGAAGAAGAAGAAGAAGAAGAAGAAGAAGAAGAAGTATAAAGAGAAGCAGCTTGTTGTTTAAGAATGTCCCAGAGGGAAGCATTGAGATCAAGCAAGAGAGTGACAACATTACATGCGGGTGGACAACATCGAAGTACAGAATAATAATATATATGTTTATCTGTAACATGGCATTAGAACAGATCATGTCGGAGCCATTACAACCGACCTTCATTGTCATGATGAATAATTCAAGCTCATATATAAAGATTATGCTCACATATAAAGTTAGCACATTGATCATATTCAGCAAGGAGTAACAACTTATAGCACTTGTCATTATCATTATCAAGTTCCTTGCCGACTGGCGTGGGCGATCATTCTTCTCTATAGGATGCGATCTCCAACAACATGTATTTATTTATACATTCACTCCTACTTGGTTTGACCCAATACTGCAAAGAAAATTCTCTCGCTGTCTTCCCCTGCCTCGCTTTCCACAAATCTTTCCAGTGGTCATAAAATGTTCCAGATTTTGTCTTCTAATGATGTGGCAAATAATTGATGGCTGTCGTATTCTGATGCTTGTGATAAGTTGTCTTTGAACGAGCCCCTTCTTTAAAAATGTCCGGATTACTCATGTAGGCTGTTCAAAGAATTTTCATTATTTTTCTGTAAACTGCAACTGAAAAGCTTGTATGTATTTTTTTCCCCTGCTGTTTACAGCCATATTTTAAAACTATTTCATTGTAACTTGTATTAATTTTTTAATATTAAGTTTCATTTAATTTTTGGAATATTAATTTTTCGTACTTCCAATGACAAGGGCTTATTACATAATACTGCATACAACAACACTGGCTATATATTTGTTAAATAAATGTTAACATTTTCTGTTAGAAAACGATGGTTAAAACAAGTAATAATATAAATATATAACTGTAATACATTATACATACCAGAGAAGAGGATCAGTAACACAGCAAAATTGTCTCGGTATGGCGGGAGAGCTACTGACACTTTAGTTAACGACAACAGGTTTTATAATAGTTGCTTTGCATCACGTGACTTCCATATGCGGATGCGATCGACCTTTTTAACTTAATATGGCAGGCGTGATGAGTTGTTTCTGTGTGAATGTGGCAGGATGTGTATTTTGTTTGTATATTTCTATGACATACTTATGGCTACCTTCGAAGCTTTTAATCAATGCTTTTCATTGGTTTTTTTTTTTTTAAAGATGAAAAGAGAAAGTTCAGTTTGCGCTTGTATTTGTTGATATTCTGATTTACCGTCTGCTTGCGTGGAATCTGTGTGAATGTGAGGTTACCTAACAGTTTTCCCTCAAAATCATCAGTACTCGCCCCCTCCTCGTCGTCGTCGACTTCCTCCTCATTCATTTTCCTCGCCATTGAATATTTTCACCTTCTCCTCCTTGTTGTTGTTGTTATTTTTAGTGTTGTTGTTTTTTCCCCTTCTTCTTCGTCTTGTTGTTGCGTTGTTGTTGTTGTTGTTGTTGTTGTTGTTCTTCTTCTTCTTCTTCTTCTTCTTCTTCTTCTTCTTTATCCTACTATCCTTTTATGGAAACTACCGTGAATTTAGTGTTGATGACATCGTATGTGCCACATACTCCAACAGATTTCTTTATTGTAGGTAATCAAAGGGACAGATCTTCTTTATCCCTACATTTTTACTATATATAGAGCACACTTCAATATCTGCTTACTTGATAGCTACAAGAAATTCAGTTTTAATAACCTTTATCTGTGTCACGTCTTCAGGCAGATGTCGACGCGTAACCTAGATATTGAACACGATTGACTACCTTCATCATTGCACTTTGACTATATATAGAACAATCTGAAATGTGTTTTGTCTTGGAAAATACAAGGAATTAAGTTTTGCTGACATCGTATGAGTCACATCGTCCGGCAGATATCTCTATTGCATATAATGATAGCGAAAGATCTTCTTTACCGTTGCATCTTTACTATGTTTAGAGCAAACGTATTAACTTTTATCTGTGTCACATCTTTAGGAGGACGTCAATGTGTAACCTAGATAATGAAATTGTTTAACATGCTTCAGCATTGCACTTTGCCTATATATAGAGCAGACTGGAATGTCTGCTTTCTTGGAAACTACCAGAAATCCAATTGACGTAGCATGGGTCACATCTTCCGGCAAGTGTTTGTGTGTATCAGGTATTGAAAGCTATAGATCGGCTTCATCGTTGCTTCTTTACTTGATATAGAGCAAACTGCAATGTCTGCGTTCTTGGAAACTACCAAAAATTATGTTTTGCTGATCTCGTATGAGTCATATCCTCCGATAGATATCTCTATTGTATGCAATGAAAGCGAAAGATCTGCTTCATCATAACACCTTGACTATATACAGAGCAAATCTGTAATTTCTGCCTTTTCGGAAATTCCTATGAATTCAGTTTTGTTAATGTTTATCTGTGTCACATCATCAGACGGATGTCGACGTGTAACGTAGATATTGTAAATGTTTGACTTGCTTCATCATTGCACTTTAACTATATTTTGAGCAACCTGAATTGTCTGCTTTATTGGAAAATATCAGGAATTCCGTTTTATTAACGTTTATCTGTTTCACATCTTCCGGAGGATGTCGACGTGTAACCTAGATATTGAAAACGATAGACTTGCTTTATCGTTGCACTTTGACTATATATAGAGCAAAGTGGCATGTCTGCTTTCTTGGAAACTACCAAGAATTCAGTTCTAATGACGTATGATGAGTCACATCCTCTAGTAGATCTTTACTGTATGTAATAGCAGTGACAGATACGTTTTAACTCGATATCTTTACTATATATAGAACAAACTGGAATGTGTTTTTCTTGGAAACCAGGAATTAGGTTTTTCTGACAACTTACGAGTCACAACCTCCGGCAGATGTCTCTATTGTATGTAACGAAAGCGACAAATCAGTTTTATCGCTACCTTTTTACAATATTTAAAGCAAACTGCAATGCCTGATTTCTAGGAAACTTCCAGCAATTCAGTTTTATTAACGTTTATCTGTGTCATATCTTTAGGCGGATGTCAGCGTGTAATCTAGATATTGAAATCGTTTTACTTGCTTCGTCACTGCACTGTGACTATATATAGAGCAAACTGGAATGAGTTTTTTCTTGAAAACTACCTGGAAATAAGTTTTACTGAGATCATTCGAGTCACATCCTACAGCAGATGCCTCTATTGTATATAATAAAAGCGACATATCTTCTTTACCGTTGTAGCTTTACTGTATACAGAGCAAACTGCAATGTCTTCTTTCTTCGAAACTACCATTAATTCATTTTTGTTGACATTTATCTTTGTCACATCTTCAGACAGGTGTTTCTATGTAGCAGTTATCAAAAGCGATAGATATGCTTCGTCGTTGCATCTTTACTAAATATATATATATATATATATATATATATATATATATATATATATATATATATATATATATATATATATATATATATATATATAGCAAACTGGAATGTGCGCTTTCTTGCAAATTAGCAGGAGTTAAAATTTGCTAACGTTGTATGAGTCACGGTCTACAAGGTGTGGACTGCGCCTGGCCCTGCAACCAGCAGGGTTACGATCGACTAGCCTCTCCCAGGAGGGGTGAAAAGTGAAAATTAGTAGCTTGCAGATGACCCACAGATTACACAAGTCAACCCCACCTCCACGCGGTGTGGACTGGGAAACCATGATTGCGAGGTCATGGGCTAACGAGGCTATGGGTCGCCATAAGCGATGGACTCCCTATGGTCAAATTGTCTTCCTAAACCAGCGACAGGCCTAGCAAGCCGGCATGGGATCTTCAAACTGCTCGTAGAAAAACTAAGAAGTATAAACGGACTGACTCAAATGGATATAAACCCGGCAATGTTAATGGACTACGAGATAGATCAGCGATTTAAAAAAAAAAATAAGTGCAATGAACGTCTGAGGTTTTAATAGTAAAGAAGAAGAACTTATAGAAACAATAGGGGAGAGGAAAATTGAACTGATGGGAATAGCGGACACCAGAATAAAAGGGGAAGGATGCAAGGAGATCCACCACAGTTACACGTTTGTCTACACTGAAGTGGAACAGCAAGAAAGGGGAAGACACGGTGTGCGAATAATCATCGAACCACGGCTAGTAAGAGGAATACTAGAAATAAAATATATATCAGAAAGAATCATAACAGTAAGAATAAAAGAACAAACAAATACAACATTTGTACAAATATATGCACCATGTAACACAAACAATAATGAGCAAGAATGCGAGGAATTCTACGAAGACATCCATGACGTGCTAAGTAAAATAGGTAAGCAGGACAACATCATAGTTATGGGAGACTTCAATGCAAGACTAGGACACAACAGAGCGGGCAAAGAAAAACATCTCGGAGCGGCAGTAGACACGATATAGCTATGCAGCCAACAAGACCTATATATACCAAACACATTCTATAAACACAAAGACTCACAGATATACACCTGGTATATATGGAACGTTCTAGACACTAAAAGCCAAACTCATTTGTAAAATTACCTATATAAAGAAAGAAAGTGGAAGAAGAATGGGAGATGTTCAAATCAAGCATTGTAACACTGCAAAAATAATATGTGGAATAACGAAGAAAATAAAACAACGCAAAACATGGATGAAGAAAATAATAAGTTGGTGGAACGCAAAAGTAAAGAAAGCTGTAAAAGACAAAACAAACAGGAATGCGATTACATAGAATATAGAACAGCGAGAAGACAAGTGGATAGAATAGTAAAGAGAGAGAAAAAAAATACTGGGAGGAGTATAGAGACCCTGAATAAAAACTACAACGAGGCAACTAGAAACCTCTACAAAAACATAAGTGCAATGAGCACCAGAAGAGAGCCCAACTGAAATAGTTAACAGCGAAAATGGAGAACGAATAAGTGAACAAAAAACAAATCCTAACAAGAAGGAAACAGTACTTCGAACAAATTCTCAGCATCCCATCAGATGTCACAGGAATTCAAGAAACCGACATAGATACCAGACATACTGAAAGAAGAGATTATAAAAGCCATCAGATTAGCTCCATTGAACAAATCACCACGAAGAGGTGAAATACCAAATAAACTAATTAAAGCAGCAAGAGAAGTAGGAATAGTATGGCTACATAGACTAATCAGCCATGTCGGGGTAGAACAATAGACAACACGAGCCTGGGGAAACGCCATAATTATCAAAATTTGGAAAACCAAAGGTAACAACAGAGACTTCACACAATACAGAGGCATTTCACTGTTGAGTCATAATAGGAAAATATTTTGCTAAATTCTTAATAAAAGAATACGAACTACTAGAGAACTCCAGCTAAGCGAAACACAAATTGGATTTAGGAAAAACAAAGGATGCACAGGTGCCATTTTCGCTCTTCGACAACTGTAGTATATTAAAACGTCCTTACAATTCCCTATTATTAACCCCTCAAATAACATACCTTGGGGGGGGGGGGGAAGGCACAGACTTGACCTTTGAGACGTTATCTAAGTTCAAACAGAATGCCAATGATTGGTCTAGTATCCGGCAGACCTTGGAGCTAGAATTGAACAAAGGTTAGTACATACTGGTCAGTCAGAAAACAAAGACCGGATAGGTAGCCTCCCGTTTTGGAGGGCAAAAACACCCCAAAATATTTCACTCTCTGGAAAATAGGTATGTTGAATATGCATTATGAATGTGTAATCATGTCTTTTGATAAGGTACATATATCATTGTGTTTAAATAAGAATTGTTAAAATGAGAAATCACTAATTCTTGTAAACGTAGGCCTGAGTGATTGTATTCTACTGAGCTGCCATGTTTTGCCTCGCTGCCGATTTTCCTATGCTTACAGTTTCAAATTCCCGTGTTTAATTTATTCTATGCATTATGAAGCTATCTCACTATTAATGTCTATAAATCTGCAAATATTCTATGTGCCGTAGAGTTTTCACTCTAAGGACATTTTACGAACTTTCTCTCCATGCGGAAGAATAATATTATTAACGCATCTTATGGACACAAGTGCATGTTGGAGAAAATACTTTTGCTAATCTGTAACTTTAGCTATCGTGCCAATTCGGTACAATCTTCTTGTTTACATATTAGTAACCACACAATATGTGCCATGTAATGTAACCATTTCATAAATATGCAAGGGAAATGCCATGTTCGATCAGTATAATCAGAAAGAAAAACGCAATATATATATATATATATATATATATATATATATATATATATATATATATATATATATATATATATATATATATGAATGTATGGTAGGACGTGCCTGCATCATGGTTGTAGGCGCCTGGATTAATATTATGTTCAGAAATTGCCAACAACGTTCAGAACACTTACCATGTTGCAGAAGTTATTTCCTGAAACAGAAACCGGATACTTCTTATGCTATCTAACACCGTTCACTAACCTCATGCGCCTATAAGCAGTTGAGAAGAGAACCATCTATTCGGGTCTGATGGATTGAAGAATGAGAGAAAATCTCAAGAATGGCGCCTGTTTTTATTAATATGATGATTATTATTCATATAAGGGATTCATATGTTTTTTTTTCTGATATGAGTACTATTTATTCTGTTCATGATTGTTATTTTTATTGCTGGAGTATACATTTTAATGTTACCTCAGTGGGGACATGATGATGATGGTGAAGGAGCCTTGTATATGTCATTAGCACAAGAGGAAAATGTTGACTGGTATGGTTGATGGCCTTTGGCCTAATGCTGATTACAGCTTTTAAAAACAGAGACGAGGAATTCTGGACATACGGCCGATGTCTTAGAGATTCTTGTCGAGTTATGACAGATGCAATATCTAAGTGTTTAGAGGGAAAGGATAGTTCTACTCATCAGGAAGCCCCAGTAACAGTTTCAGCACAGAATACCGATTAAGGAGATACGCTACTCACCTTTAGAATTGGTATAGCTCTACAATCAGCGACGAGGGATGGGAACAATTCTCCTTCCCCCTTGTGTCTTGTATTTGTGTTGTGAAAATGTTAACATAACAGGAGTTTGGATTAATGCTTGGGATTGTGTTCTTTTGTCATTCCCAGCTATGGAAAGGCAGGTGGTGGTTTGGACATTATCACCGAACCGGATCCCGGTTCAACAGCCGGTAGTAAGTGACAATTGGAAAAATGTCCTAAACATAGTCTGGACCTATAAGGAAATTATGAATACCGCAATTATTAGCTGTTTTTGTCAGTGAAAGACGTGTACGAAGATGAATGACACAACGCTATTGAGATATTCCGACTTCTGCCAGGATATCCAGGACGGGTTTCCTTATCTAAATGTCTATCAAGATAAATGGATATACAGAGTACACCGATACCAGAGTACCGTCTGCCTTTTCTTCTTGGAGGTACTGCCTGACGCACCATCAACCAGCAAGGTCAACGAAACTAAGGGGCAGTCCCAGTTTTAACAAAACTAACAGCAGTAAGGACTCCCTAACTGCCTGTTGGATTCCTAGGTTTAGATACTCAAATGTATTAGCCTTCGACACCAGTCATACAGCGGCAAAATCAACACAAGTCATAGATATGAACACCAATGGGAAGACACTATGAAATAAGTAAGTTCAACACAAGTCATAGATATGAACACCAATGGGAAGACACTATGAAATAAGCAAGTTCAACACAAGTCATAGATATGAACACTATCAGGAAGACATTATGAAAGACACAAGTCATCAACACCAGGTCCTAGACCTGAACAACAATGAGAAGACACTGAAGGAAGCTAGAGGAGTCAGTGTTTACACCCATGTAGCAGAAGGAGTCCTCCGACTGTCTTACGTCCCCCAATGTGTGTGCTGGAAATATTCTTCTTCTGTTTCATGCATGTGCAGACCAATCCTGGATATAATCCCAGATGCTACCAACGAGTGTTGCTCAGCCGTTTATGTTCCTGCGAATGAAACGGATATATCAAAGTATGCCTCTATGCTGGTCCCAGGTTGGCCTGATTACCCTATCACCAAGTGTGAGTTAGCCTATAAACTGGAGACTGGGTGTGTGAACCAGCCTTCTGAACAACAATCGAGAATCGGATAACATAAGCTGCGAAACTGGACGGTCGTCATTTTTTTCATCTATGTGATGATGTAGGGAAGTGCCTTCTGTCAAGTCTTAAGTTGGAGCTCCTAAAAATTTGACTGACCTAGGCGTCGATTTCACTAGGACACATAGCCCATTAGCACAAGAGTATTCGTGAATTCAGCCCCTGGAGGATGGGGATTATGTTCTATTTCTATTCCAGGATATTATGGATTGTAATATATGTTACTTCAGATTTTGATTTAATTCCTGATGAACGGTTTGTCTCATGTTGATGTTTATGTCAATGGCTTATTGATGTTTGTTCAACAGTGGTTATTTTATATGGTGTAAACAGTCAATGTTCTCTGACACTATACTAATTTAGAAGGTGATAGAGTGGGAGAGAGTGCCTACACATAGATATCATTATCTTGAGGACTGAAGTGTTTTTCTCCTGGTATTTGTGGTAAATTTTCCTGATGACCTTGCCACATAGAAGTGATTGAGAATCTAAATCCATCCCATCTGGAATCACCTAAAGAAACTAAGCAAATATTCTCATATATTAAATCCTACATCCCACAACAACTTTTAGAAAAATCAGTCGAATTCAATGAAACACTCTACTTGTCTTTGTCGACCAAGAAACAGCATTTGATAGGGGAAATAGAAACAAATTGTGGGAAATCCTTAAACAATATGCAGTGAGTACACATCTAACAAACCTATGCAGAAGCTTATACAACAACAGTGAATGCATAGTGAGAGCGACTGGAAGACACTCAGAACCCTTCACCATAAGATCCGGAGTACGACAAGGTTGTGTCCTGTCCCATCTCTTGTTCATAACAAATAACGACAATATATGTAAAGAAACAAGCGAAATAAAGACCACAAGAATACCGCATGACGAGAACACAGAAGAAGAACCATCTGCAAATCTAACCGATAGAGAACTCCTGTTTGCAAACGACCAAGCACTAATAGCAAAATCAGAAGCTGAATTACAAGACCACATGAATAGTCTAAATGAAATGTGTAGGGAACATAACATGAAAATTAGCACAAGTAAAACAGAGGTAATGACTGTAACTAAAGAAGAAAAAGCAACAACGATTCACCTAAGCGAACATCTCTTGAAACAAGTAAAGCGTTTCAAGTACCTAGGAAGTATAATATCATCAAATGGCAAATCAGAAGACGAGATCGAAAATAGATGCAATAAGGCAAACCAACTCTTTGCACAAATGGCACCAATACTAAAGAACAAACATGTATCAATAACTACTGAGAAAGCACGTTACAACACAATCTTCCTACCACCTCTATGTTACGAATGCCAAAACTGGATAATGACAGAAAAAGAGAAAAGAAAAATCCCAACAGAATTGAGATTCCTGAGAAGAATACTCAATATATCAAGAAAAGAAGATATATGAAGAAATCAGGACTAAAGTGGGGGTTGTAGATGCTCTAGATTTTATGAGAAGGCAGCAAGTCAGATGGTTTGGCCATGAAAGTAGGTTACCAACTAACAGTATACCACATCTCAAACAATGATGTACAGACCAGAGGGAAGCAGAGGAAGAGGCGGACCACGTAAATGATGGACGCAACGAATAACAATGAGAAATATGGGAATGGGAATACCGATACTTGAAGCCCAAAAGCTGGCACTCTCCCGTTGTTTATACTTCACCGCAAGGTACAAGAGGAACATGATGAGATGAGAGTATGAGTCACATCCTCAGGCAGATGGCTCTATTGTATGTAATAAAAGTGACATATCTGTTTCATCTTTGCATCTTGACTATACATAAAGCAAAACTGTAATGTCTGATTTCTTGGCAACTACAATGAATTCAATTGTGTTAACTTTTATCAGTGTCACATCTTTCGGCGAATGTCAACGTGTAACCTAGGTATTGAAAACGTTTGACTTGCTTCAACGATGCACTTTGACTATATATAGAGCAAACTGTATTGACAGCTTTCCTGGAAACTACCAGAAAACCATTTGACGTAGTACTTGTCACATCTTTCGGCAGGTGTCTTTGTGAAGCATTTATTGAAAGCGATTTATCTGATTTGTCGTTGCATCTTTACTACTGGCACCTTGCCGTCTTGACAGATGATAGTTTGTTACATTGTTCTTTATAAAGGCATAATAACAATGAACAGGTTAACAAAAAGAGTCTGGGAAAACAGGAAGCTTATTGCCAAAACAAAAGTCCTTGTCTATCAAACCTGTGTCCTTAGTACTCTTCTTTATGACAGTGAAGCCTGGTCAACTTACTCACGCCAAGAGAAACGTTTAAACAGCTTTGATATGCGGTATCTGTGAAGAATACTTGGTATTAAGTGGCAAGACAAAATCACAAATAATGGAGTATTGGAAAGATCAGGTTGTGTGCCGGTTTATTCCATGCTCAGTCTTCGTAGACTTAGATGGATAGGACATGTTAGGAGGATGGATGATGGTAGAATACCAAAGGACATCTTTTTTGGTGAATTACAGATGGGTAAGAGATCTCAGGGTCGGCCTCTACTACGATGCAATGATGTGTGTAAGCGGGACATGAATGATACAGACATTGATAATGCACATTTGGAGCAAGTCGCCGCTGAATGTGTTGCATGGAGGGCAAACATCAGAAATGGAATAAAGTCAAAGGAGAAAATTATTGCAGATAAGTCACACACCGGGCGTGTGAGACGTAAGATGGTGCATGATGGTGGAAATGACCACGTGATCACATGCACCCAGTGTGAACGAACATTTACAGCGAGAATTGGCCTTATCAGTCACATTCACTACCTCCATGGGTAAAAGTTATTATGCCTTTTTGAAGCACAAACTATCATCTGTCAAGACGGCAAGGTGCTAATGAATGAATGCGCAATACAGAAGTATTAAATGATATGACAGGATGACCAATGTGGAGCTAATGGAGAGAACTAAACACATACCGATGAATCAAGAGGTGGAGAAATGTTGCTGGCGCTAGATAGATCATACATTGAGAAAACCTGAGAACTAGAATATAACTAGAAAGGTCTATGTCTGGAATTCACAGGGCAAAAGTAATAGAGGAAAACAAAAAAAAAACACACGAAGAAGAGAAGCAGGGAAGGAACTGAGTAATACGAGGGGGAGATATTGGAGTGGGGTGGTTGTGGGTCTGTGCCCGAATGGGGGATAAAGGTCATAAGATGAAGAAGAATAACGTCATTTTATGTCCCATCTTCCAGCAGATGTCACTCTGTAGTAGAAATTGAAAGTGATAAATCTACTATGTTGTAGAAACTGAAAGTGGCAGATTTCCTATGTTGTAGAAATTGAAAGTGATAGATCTATTATGTTGAAGAAAGTGAAAGAGATAGATCTACCATGTTGTAGAAACTGAAAGTGATAGCTCTACTATGTTGTAGAAACTGAAAATAATGGATATACTATATTGTAGAAACTGAAAGATATAGATGTACTATGTTGTGGAAACTGAAAGTGATAGATTTACTATGTTGTTGAAACTGAAAGTGATAGATTTACTATGTTGTTGAAACTGAAAGAGATAAATCTACTATGTTACAGAACTGAAAGTGATAGATCTACTATGTTTTAGAAACTGAAAGTGATAGATCTACTTTTTTGCAGAAACTGAGAGTGATAGATTTACTATGTTGTAGAAAGTGAAAGTAACAGATCTCCCATGTTGTAGAAACTGAAAGTGATAGATCTACTTTGTTGTAGAAATTGTAAGAGATAGATCTACTATGTTGTAGAAACTATAAGAGATAGATCTACTATGTTGTAGAAATTGAAAGTGATAGATCTACAATGTTGTAGAAACTGAAAGTGCTTGATCTACATTTTTGAAATAGGAACTGCAAATGCTAGATCTACTATGTTGTAAAAACTGAAAGAGATAAATCTACAATTTTGTAGAGACTGAAATTTGTAGATCTACTATGTTGCAGAAACTGTAAGAGATAGATCTACTATGTTGTAGAAATTGAAAGAGATAGATCTAATATGTTGTGGGAACTTAAAGTGATAAATCTACTATGTTGTAGAAACTGAAAGAGATTGATCTACTATGTTGTACTAACTGAAAGTGATACATCTACTATGTTGTAGAAATTGAAAGTGATAGGTCTACTATGCTGTAGAAACTGAAAGTGATAGATCTACTATGTTGTAGAAATTGAAAATGATAGGTCTACTATGCTGTAGAAACTGAAAGTGATAGATCTACAATGGTGTAGAAACTGAGAGTGATAGATCTAATACGTTGTAGAAATCGAAAGAGATACATCTACTATATTCTATAAATTAAAAGAGTTAGATCTACTATGTTGTAGAAGCGGAAAGTGATAGATCTACTATGTTGTAGAAGCGGAAAGTGATAGATCTACTATGGTGTAGAAATAGAAAGAGATATATCTACTATGTTGTAGAAACTGAAAGTGATAAATCTATTGTATTGTAGAAACTGAAAATGATAGGTCTACTATATTGTAGAAACTGAAAGAGATTCATATACTATGTTGTAGAAACTGAAAGTGATAGATCTACTATGTTGTAGAAACTGAAAGTGATAGATCTATGATGTTGTAGAACATGAGAAATTGAAAGAGATAGATCTACTAAGTTGTAGAAACAAAAATTGATAGATTTGCTATGTTGTAGAAACTGAAAGAGATAGATCTACTATGTTGTAGAACTGAAAGAGATAGATCTACTATGTTGTAGAAACTGAAATTGATAGATTTACTATGTTGTAGAAATTGGAAGTGATAGATCTACTATGTTGTAATTACTGAAAGTGATAGATCTACTATGTTGTAGAACTGAAAGAGATAGATCTACTATGTTGTAGAACTGAAAGAGATAGATCTACTATGTTGTAGAAACTGAAATTGATAGATTTACTATGTTGTAGAAATTGGAAGTGATAGATCTACTATGTTGTAATTACTGAAAGTGATAGATCTACTATGTTGTAGAACTGAAAGAGATAGATCTACTATGTTGTAGAAATTGTAAGTGATAGATCTACTATGTTATGGAAACTGAAATTTATAAATCTAATATATTGTAGAAACTGAAAGAGATAGATCTACTATGTTGTAGAGACTTAAATTGGTAGATCTACTATATTGTAGAAACTGAAAGTGGTAGATCTACTATTTTGTAGAAACTGAGTGTGATGGATCTACTACGTTGTAGAAATTGAAATAGATACATCTACTATATGGTATAAATTAAAAGAGTTTGATCTACTATGTTGTAGAAATTAAAAGAGATAGATCCGTGTTATTGATGCACCCTTACTACATTCAGCGCAACCTGGAATGTGTGCTTTTTAGGAAGCCACTATAAATTCAGTTTTGCAAACTTTTTATGCGTCACATTATCCATCAGACTTCAGTGTTATGTTAGCTGCGTACATGACGTAGCAGACAAACCCGCACTTTTTTGGCTGTTTTGCGATTACTAGGCAAGTTTACGTTCAGTAATTTTTCATTTCGTTCTGAACAACCGGCACTCATACCATTGTATGGAAAATAAAGTAAAGTGGTCTGCTTCAAAATCGCCCGCAGCTGTGTTTCGGACGCCGTTTGCGGATTTACAATTGCATTCGTAATCCCTTCACCGCAGAGCGGTCACTGTATAGAAAGATTTATTTGCATGTCCTTCACATGACGTAGCAGTCAACCCCAGCACTTTGGCTGTTCGTAATTCCTGGGCAAGTTTTGCGTTCAGTAGTTTGCCATTGTCTTCTGAACGACCGGCACCTATACCTTTTACGAAAATACCAACACCACTGTGCTTTGAACCCGGGTATACGGGATTACGAATCACGCCCGTAACACCTTCGCCACGGAATGCGACTGATTTGCTCCACGTGTACATCTTTACTACAAACAAAGTAAACTGGAATGTGCGTTGTCTTGGAAACTACCATGCTTCCAGTTTTGATCATGTCTTATATGTCACAATCAATCAATAATGTGCCGTCTCCAAAATGGAGGTTGGCCGCAATGGCTCTCCAACACTGTTTTTCGCACGCCTTGATTGTACAGTATGTTAGACTGCTGTTCGTCCATCTCTTGATGTTATCTTCCCACTTGTATCGTTGTCTACCACTTGCCTGCTTACCTTCAACCTTACCCTCCAATATGGTTTTTATAAGAGTGTTTTGTCTTTTATATCACACATCCTGAGACATACGTCACCATGTAACCTAGATACTAAAGACGATTGAATTGTTCTTGTGTTACATCTTTAATACAAACAGAGCAAACCGGTTTGTGTGGCTTTCTGGGTAATAACCATGATTTCAGTTTTACTAACGTTCAATGATAACATTTTCATAACGTGTGGTAATGGTAATACAGGCAGGATCCTGTTTTATTACTAGGCGCGTACACATTGTGCCGTATAGTGGAGTGTCCTCTAGATATAGAGGTTAGCAACGAATATGTTGAATAAACGGTTGCGAACCAGCACATGGTTAGTAAGAGGAGATGTGTTATTCGTAGTACAGCAGTCTCTATATTATACCCGAAAATACTGTCTCATTGTCATTGGTGGATTAGAGAAACTTCAGCATCACAGTCATCGTCCCTGTAGGTTAGGGCGGGGAATGTTCGGCCCGCGAAATCATTTGGTCTGGTCGTGCCAAGGCAAAAACAGCAGGCGTGGAGGGGGTTAGGGTCATCCAGCTTCTCAGTTTCCATGGTTGAAAACTAAAATTGCAACCATTTTTGTTTAAGCTAATGTGGCTACACCTACCCTGTTACATCCAGATATCAACATAATCTCTCTGAAGCATCTCGGGTATTTCGATGTATTGCCAACTAGACACTCAATGGAAGTTCACTCGTACACCCAAGCGAGGTGCTATAGTCATAATTAGATGGTAGGTGCGATATCTGGTCGCAATAGCTTTCAGTTTTGTAAGTTCTGGATTCCAGCTTCCGATCTGACAAGTCTTTTGGCATTCTCAATATCATTGTAACCCTGGATACACTTAAATTCTTCTCTGAAGGAGTTTGATGATCTCAAAGATAATGTCAGCCGGTAGACGCGCCTAGAAATGGGACAGTATCCTACCCTAAAGTATTATTAAAAGTTATTGAAATGTTATCATTAAATGTTAGCAAAACTGTTATCATGGTTGTTTCCATGACAGCACACATTTCTTTACGCATAAAATCAAAAAGCAAAAACCGGTCCACCCGTTGGGCGCGCCAAGCAATAGGACTGTATCATATCCTAAACTATTATTAAACGTTAATAAAATATTTTCATTAATCGTTTGCAAAACTGAAAGCATGGTTGTTTCCGAGTCAGCATACATTCCTCTTTGCTCTCATCATCATTATCAGAGAAGTCTTAATTATTCATTAATGTTCTTGTCTATCGTCACCGATGTCTCCTCTACTCATTTCCTTTTCCATTCTAATCCTGTTATGTCACTGGTGGTAAATATGTAGATAAATGCGGTTGGCGGTTGATAGTGCGCGAATAGCGCAGGGAAACGTTTTCTATAATCAAACCTGATAAAGCAGTCGTGTTATGGTTTGTTTTTTAAAAATATTATTTAGTTGCATGTCCTTCACAGGACGTAGCAGTCAACCCCAGCATTTTGGCTGTTCGTGATTCCTGGGCAAGTTTTACGTTTTGTAGTTTGTCATTGCTTTCTGAACGACCGGCACCAATACCTTTTTGGAAAAAAAAAACCGGCACCGCTGTGTTTCGAACCCGGGTATGCGGGATTACGAATCGAGTCCGTAACGCCTTCGCCACGGAGCGAGGCTCAACAAAAAATAAAATTGTTGGAAATGAGGTCCCAGACATCAATGCCAATGGCAGTCTGATCATGAGAGAGAGAACATTATTGAATAACTGGAAACCACATTTGACAGACTTTTATTTTTCAAGGACGACGTGAGAAAAGTGGTATCAAAGTGCAAGGAAGATGCTGACAGTTGCTGACGCAAAAAAATATATTTAAAAACGTCAGAGTCGATATTTGTGGCTTAGGGGTAGTGACGCATTTTCACATTTCCGACAAACCGCGTTCGAAATCAATCGCAGGCGATTTGCGTTGCTTTTCACAAAGGTATTATTATTATTATTATTCTCCTTCTCACCCTCCTTCTTCTCCTCTCCCCCTTCTCTTCCTTCTTCTTGTCTTCCTCCTTCTTCTGTTTCCTCTCCTGTTCCTAAAAAATGTTTTTGCAAATCCTTTTACAGGACATCGCTGTCAACATCAGCATCTTTCAGCTGATTGTTGATTTCTTGGCAAGATCACGCTTAGTAGTTTGCCATTGCTTTCTGAGCAACCGGATCCACACTCTCATAAGTCTCTGGCGCGACTCGAACCGCTTCCAATTCTCGTGCGCTCACGTCAACCACGAGAGTATTCGGGGTTACGGAGAAAGCTGCTAACTCCTCGGCCAGGGAGAGAGGCTTCTTGTTCCTACTTTTTCTTTTTCCCAAACTTCGTCATCGTCTTCTATTACTCCTCCTCTTTTCTCTCATCCTTGTTCCCCATTTTCGTATTCTCCCATTGCATTCTACGCCTTGTCTTCTCTATTCCGTCTTCCTCCTCATCCTTCTCCTCCTTCTTATCTCCCCCTCTGCTGCTCTCCTCTTCCTCCCATTCTTTTTCTTCCTCTTTCTAGGGGATTACAAACCTAATGGCGCACGCAAAAGCGCATGCTGTTCAGAACACAATGGCAAACTACTGAAAGTCAAAGTGCCTAGAGCATAACAAACAACAAATACACTGTCAGTTGCCGCGGTAGCTTAATTCTAGACGCTCGCCTGCCGTCCTCGTGGTCATGTGTTCCAATCCGCATTGGGACGGATTGTGTTAACTGACATGGCCACCCAGGGAGAGTCAGAATAAGATGAGTACCAGGAAATAACTTGGGAAGTAAAGGAGGCCAGCGTGATACTGACTTATTCTTCTTTTGTTCTTAGACTCCAATCACGCATGACAAGTCATTGGTTTTTGTTTCTACTGTGTGAGATAGCCAGTCTCAGACCAAACTTCTTTAGTCTAGGAGGTCTACAATGTTACCATTCTTTACACTTTATCAGCAACAGGCCATTCTTTACATCGCAGCTTGCTGTACCGAAGAGCTGACTGTACATAGACTAAAACCACACGTCCACATTGGGTAGCAGTTTGCTTGTTAAAAATATCAAATATCCAGAAAGGGCAAAAAACGCGCCCAATAGAAAAGCTCGGACGGTATTGATTACTGCAAAACCAGACTCCCGGGCCAGAAGAAACATCCTCATTACCTAAGGTAAACGTCTGCTGGCGCCTGCCACCCGAACTCTTGTCTCTCAAGGTAGACATATGTCACCAAGTTTATATCAAACTCTCCTTTCCACGCCCATCTTCACAAGGGAAGGAGATAACTTGGGGAATATGTCCCCTCCCTTCCCTGACAAGGAACCTTCGTTGCACATATTAACACATACACACGATAGTAATACTTCTGTGTCATATCAAGCTCACATCAGTTAAGGATCACCTGGCAAACAATAATAATTTCCATATCATTGGAGTCAGAACTTCTACATCGTTTGTAATTTGGACTTGCAGCACTTAATCAAGCATTTATGATGTCACTGCAACACAGACCAATAAGATATGCTATCTATGAAATACTCAGCCTCATATGCTTAGATATCGGAATAAGAGCAATCCGGTTGAAATTTTATGCCTTACTGTTTAACGTTTTATTTCCCAGGGTAGGGGGGGGGGGATACCTTACTTTAAGCAGAAACATTGACTTGTTTAGACATTTATTAATTCTTTTGATAGCATTGTAAACTTCCTGGTTACATAGCTTGTTAAGTGCTACTCCTGAGTTAATAAATTTCTCACGTGTTACCTCGTTTTGCTCTGTATTTGCATTTTTATGTTTCGTAAGATAAATATGTTGTAATATCGTTATTCACATATATTTATATTGATATTCTGTACTTAAGGTGTAATTGTGAATTTCCATTATCTTGTATTTTTGTTTCATTTATATTTAATGCATGGGTGAAATGTCTAGCAAGTGACAACATTGCTAAGTAAATCCGGTCTTCAACTGGGCCATTTAAATATGTTCCATCTCATAAGCAAGCTTCCAGAGTTGTCCATTATTCTTAATCAACATTTTCATTAGTTCGGCCTTAGTGAAAGTTGACTAAATGAAAATATTTCAGATGATGACCATATCTATCCGTTTAAGAAGCAAGAGACAGGTTTCGCAGTCTATACTTCTAATAAATTAAATGTTCACTGTAGGCAAGACTTTGAAATAGTAAAATACAATGCATTTGGCTGGTACTAAAACATCGCTAACCCCTGATAGTTGGCCATCTCCATCGAAATCACAGCGCATGATACGTCTGGTATGAAAACTGCAATACCATGATGGGTATGGTATTCACTACTGGGAAGAAAATCATACTCCTTTGAGATTCAATATTGACACCAACAAATGCAACATAAAATGGGAAAAATATAACCGCATTAAATAATTTCCAACAAATGGTAAAACACACTCTTCGAATTACAAAATAATCTTCAACACTTATAGATCACATTTACTCAGACCTACTCAGATATTATAGAACGCACAGTACCCAATTGTACAATGGAAGATGCCTACCATATAGGCTGCATATTGTGTAAAAAAGGAATCAAAACTCCCAAACAACACATAAGTGTACGATATAGAAGTTACAAAAATTTCAGTCGAAATGCATTTTTACAAGCCTTGCTAAATTCATCTCTAGTCATTATTTAGAAACATCCTGACCCGGATGATGATTGGGAAAATGCATAAAGAATTTTATTTATCTGTTTGATAGACATGTGTCAGTCAAGGACGTGTTCTAGTAAAACAATACGTCAAACAACTGTGAATCATACAGGAAGTACTTGAAGTCATGAGGGATAGAGATATCGCAAAGTAAAAAGGGGACCTTAGCACATACCGTAGAAACATACCTCTTAGAAACAAGTATAATATATCATAAGAAGAGAAAAGAAAAATTATTTTTTTAATGACATCATGTATTTCACTAACACCCGCTATTATACAAGGCATAGCAAACGACTAAATATATTACATGTCCCGAAGGGTAGGAAAGATATACAAAGCTTCCACACATAAAAATCAAAGACATCACCAATCATTATACACATACTCGCTAACTATTCGAATACTATTCCAGCATGTAGTTCTCTAAAATAACGCCTCTTTTCATACCAAAAGAGAATCAGCATAACATTCTCTGTAGATGGCTGGGTGCGAAACTTCTTTGGTTTCGGTGAGGAGAAACGACGCCATTTATTGCTAGCTCTCTTCGTTTCCGATTCATGGTAGTGAACCCAGGTTTCATCTCCAGTAACGATTCTTGATAGGAAACCATCACCTTCTGCTTCAAAGCACTACAAAAGCATCAGTGCGTTATTGTTTCATTTCCGGAGTAAGTTGCCGTGGCACCCACATTACAGACACATTGCGATACTTTAACATATCATGGATGATGTGGTGTACCGAACATTTACTGTCACAGAAGTCACGCTGTTTTGAAACTTCCGAATCCACTCATGCACTTGCTGGGCTGACATCCTTGCATCACCATCCTGGACCTTCATTAGCCGATGCATTTCTATAGGTTTCACCCTTTCACTGAATAAAAAAAAACTGTAACCGAATGCTGTTCCTCTTTGGTGCATGTCAAAAGCGGGGCGGCCATCTTTAAACTATCATTTGTCGTGGCAGTGAAACATATGACAATGTGTTTGGTGCATTTCAGTTTACAGCATTGATTTTGCTATTTTAAGATATATTAAACTGTATTTTTGCCTGTAGTATGCACAATGAAATACAGCGAAATATGCCAGGCATAAAATTGTGCAATTTATTGTTTATAATTTCAATAGTTGTTATGAAACGGACGCGTATCTCGGTCCGGTCAACAGACTCCCCACATTGATTACCCCTTTAATGAGGCTTTACCAAAGGGATCACGTTGTGTGCGGATATTCAGTTCTACGTGTCTATAACGCACTGAACACTTGGAGAATGCATTTCCCTTTTCTTTCGGGACTCTCTGTCTAGGGCAGTAGTTCCCAAGCTTTTCAAGCAGAGGGCCATATCTACTATTTTCGATAGTTAAGCGGGCCACAGCGCTATACGTTTGTAAAAGTCGTGCAATACCATTCTTACTTTTCTTAACCTAAATTTTAAATCAGTTTCGAAAATCGCTGTTAATGTAATTAATTTACAATTGTATCTGTTCTTCATAACCAGTTACTTAAGTTCATATGCCAGTTTAACAATGTCTGGGCACAAACCTGTCGTGCCCAAAGTCATAAGCGCAGCTAGGTTACTGTCGGTGAGTTTGGAACGTTGCTTGTTTTTTATAAAGGTAATTGCGGAAAATGACTGCTCGAGGCCTCGCTTGCCACTTTCTGACAGCTGGCGGGCAACAAGTGGCCCGGGGCCGTGGTTTGGTAACGTCTGGTCTAGGGGAATAAGTGAAATTTACTGGTTCCAGTGAAACAGGGTGAATCTATAGGAATGTACTAGGATAAATGCGTAGTTCCTATCCGTGAATTCCGAAGAGAATTCGTGAATGAAGAATTCTATTAACTTAAATTCAGAGTGGTCTCGGGGTTATTTTCCGAATGCATACTTTGATTCGGGCATAACATCAGGGCCCGATTAGGGAAACGACCATTTCTATGTTCGGTCGCTGAGAGAAAAAGATCACCCCAGTACGAGTGGTATTATATGCTTCGTCTTTTAACAGAAGATGTTGATCTACAACGGAATCCTGTAGGCTTCCTTTTCTTAATATTAAAGGACCCCTTTTATTGTATGTTGGCGAGGAGACGATAATACTCAAGTTCAAACAGGTAGTACAGGCTGTCTGACACATCAAAGCTAGTCCAAGGAAGTCTCCACCAGAGGAGAAGCCTAACCAACCGGTACAGACAATCCCGGCCAGAGAAGAGACTTTACCCACATGAAGTCAGTCTAGTTTTCACGGTGACCTCTGACACACATCAGGTGATATCCTCTCCAAAGGCCCATACCTGCCCAATCACATTGACTGTACACTCCTGACTCTCCCTTGGCTTCATGATGACTTGCCAACCGGACTCATCTCATCCTGAGGAAACCACGCTTTTGTTTTTCTACTGTTATTAGAGACGAAGTCTCTAAAACAATTATATTTTCCCTCTTCCTCAACGTTAGATTGTTAGTCTGTTGTAGATAATACCATTAATATGTAGTCTTCCCTCCGTGACCTTAAGACAAGCGACACAAGCACAGAGAGAGGCATAATTTATGTATGTATGTATGTTTTGCATATCCTTTACAGGACATCGCTGTCAACATCAGCATCTTTCAGCTGATTGTTGATTTTTTGGCAAGATTACGCTCAGTAGTTTGCCATTGCTTTCTGAGCGGCCGGCTCACATACCCCGTAAGTTACCTACGCGATTGGAACCACTGCTGATTCTCACCGTCGTCACGTTACTTACGAGAGTATACGAGATTAAGGAGAAAAGTTGCTAACCTCTAGGCCGGGAAGCCGGCATATAATTTATAGCACATTTAAATAGTTAGTTGCATATCCTTTACAGGACGCCGCAGTCAACACCAGAATGTTTTTTGCTGTTATGATGACTTTTCAAGTTTACGTTTAGTAGTTTGCTATTGCTTTCTGAACGACCGGCACCCATAACATTTCGTAAAATACCAACGCAACGTGGTCTGCTGCCAAATCGCGCACAGATGTGTTTCGAATGCCGATATACAGGATCACGAAACTCATCGCCACAGAGCCGCCTAATAGCACAGCAACAGAGATTATAACTACAGTGAATGGAAATCCAGCACCCATCCTGATATAATTGTCAAATTCACAGTAGGATAACATTGTTTTGGTATACGGAATAGGATTTTAGCATAAAAGTTAATTTTTCTGTAATAAAAATAACGAGTTGGTAATACACGTATTCTAATTATTGTGACCTTTTCTCAACCTGATCAGTGGGAAGGGGTTATGGACCCAGTTCGTAATCATGCATACCACGTTCGAAACACGGTTGTGAGAGATTTGGCAGCAGACTGACTTACGTTGGTGGTTTTTTTAAACTGAAATGGCATGAATGCCGATCATTCAGAAAGCAATGGCAAACTACTGAACGTAAACTTCAGAGGAATCACAAACATCCAAAAATACAGGGATGGACTGCTACGTCTTGTTAAAGGATATGCAACAAACTTAACTTCTCAGGTGTGTTTAATTTATTACGTGTAAACATTCGCAGGGAGAAAGACAAAAAGTGAAAGAAAAACAAATAAAATAATAAATCAAGGAAATAATAATCCCATTTCCTTTCGTGAAACTGCCCTTCAGACACATATTTAAGTAGCAATGTATACACAGTTGAGAGAATGCATAGTTTTATTAAAATAACAATACATGAAAACCAAAAGGAGCCATCATAGCACTTCAGAGAACCAACCATCTGGAACAGACATTTTTTTCTGCCTTCATAAGTTTGACAGCATCAGTGACTTTTCGTTAAGTAAGGTGGACCTTGTAAAATGCACTCTTCTGTTAATTCTTTCATTTCCCCGTCGTATAACTCTTATTATGCAGTCAATCTAATTATCATATCATCTTTTCCCATTAATAACTTCTTTGCCATTGATTTCAAATACCCTGTATTTGTCTACATGTTAAATCGTTGATTTCTTTGTGCATAGTTTTATTTCGTTTGAAGAATTTGATTTAATTTCGTTGCTCTGCTCGATTAACCAATTTTATTTTGCCTTTATGCATTTTTCTTTTATTTCTTTATTTATCATATGCTATTCTACTTTGTCATTGTTACTTTGTTTTCTTATATGCACCAACTTTAAGATTTCTTCAGTTATCCACTTCTTCTTAGCCGTTTAACTCATGTTTTCCGTTAATAACCCTTTGCTTATTCTTCAGTGCTTATTATGCATTTTATTTTAGGTAATCAGTTGCATCTGTTTCTCGCAATCACTCTTGCATTGTTCTTGAATTAATTTATCTGATCTGAGAATATCCTAATTCAGTCTAACGGTTTTAACCTCGTTTGTCTATCTGCATACATACGTTTATGTATTCACATAGTGGCATTCGTTACAGCCAGTGCTAGGACTTGTGATCACTTTTATCAATGCATTTCTAATTTTGTATGTGAATTTATATGTAGTTTTTTGGTTGAATGATTTCTTATCAGGCCTTTTCCCAGTCGTCATGCATATTGTTTTAACAGCACGCTTCCAATCAAAATATAATATATCTTTGTTCATTTACATTTTGTTTCCTATTTCGTTTCTTATTCCTAAACCATAGTACCGAACGACTTCTTCAATTATCTTCTCTCCCATTTTTGCATTGAAATCTCCAAGTATCATATTGATTTCTTGCGATTTGATCTACAAGATCATCATTTCTATGTCATCATGAAATTTAAAAATGAAAAATAACACATACACACAGATACAGAGAATTAGAGTCAGAGATAATAATGTGAGATGGACAGAGATAATAATTTGGGAGAGAAAGAGATAATAATGTCGGAGAGACAGATAATAATGTGGGAGAGTCAGATATAATAATATGGGAGAGACAGAGATAATGTTATGAGAGAGAAGAGAGAGAGAGAGAGAGAGAGAGAGAGAGAGAGAGAGAGAGAGAGAGAGAGAGAGAGAGAGAGATAATAATGTGAGAGATACATAGATAATTATAAGAGAGAGACAATTCTTAATCCCGCATACCGTGTTCTAAGCACAGCTGCGAGCGATCTGAAAGCAGACTGCCTTGTATTGGTTTTCGTACAAGGTTATGAGTGTCAGTCGTTCAAAAAGCAATGGCAAACTACTAAACGCAAACTTACCAAGAAACCACAAACAGCAAATAAATTATGGGATTGACAACATCCTCATCCCATCTCATCTCATCTCATCTTGTTGATCTTGTATCTTGCGGTTTCGAAGTGAAGCAGAAACTGCCGGAGAATGCCCGTTTAAGGGCTTCCTATATCGAGAATTCCATGGCCACTGGTTTTCCTTTTTCCCATCGTTAACTTGATCGGCCTCTTCTTCTGGTTCAGTTTGGTCTGTACATCATTGCTGTTGTGGTATACTGTGAGTTGGTAGCCTAGTTATATGGCCGAACCATTTCACTTGCTGTTTTCTAATGAATACTAGCGCTGCTGTAACCCCCACTTTAAGCATGATTTCTTCATTTCTGATTTTCTCTCTTCTTGATACATTGAGTATTCTTCTCAGAAATCTCAGTTTCGTTGTTTAATATGTTTCTTTACTCTTTTTCTGTCGTTGTCCAGATTTGATATTGGTAGCATTGAGTTGGTAGGAAGATTGTGTGGTAAAGTGCTTTTTAGTGTCTTCTGATACGTGTTTGTTCTTTAGTATTGGTGCCATTTGTCCAATGAGTTGAGTTCATTATTGCATCTATTTTCGATCTCGTCTTCTGATTTGTCATTTGATGATATTATACTTCCGTAGTACTTGAAGCTCTTTACTGGTTTCAGTGGGAGTTCTTTTAGCTGAATATTTATTGTTTTTTCTTCTTTAGTTATAGTCATTATCTATGTTTTACTGATGTTAATTTCCATGTTATGTTTCTTACACTCTCCATTTAGACTATTCATGTGATCTTGTAATTCTGTTTCTAATTTTGCCATTAGTGCTTGATCTTCCTCAAATAGGTGTTCTTTAATGGTGTAATTTTCCATTGGTTCTTATTTTGTGTTCTGTTTTTCATGCGGTGTTGTTGCGATCCCTGCTTGGCTTGTTTCTTTACATATGCTGTCTATAAAGGTTATGCACAAGAGAAAAGACAGGACACAACCTTGTCGTACTCCGGATCTTATGTTGAAGGGTCTTAAGTGCCCTCTGTTTGTTCTTATCGTGCATTTACTGTAGTTATATAAGCTTTTACATAAGATTGTTAGATGTGCACTCACTCTGTAAAGTTCAAGAATTTCCCACAGCTTGTTTCTATCTACTCTACCAAATGCCCTTTCTTGGCATATAATGCCTAAGTAGAATGTTTCATTTAATTCGATTGATTTTTCTATAAGTTGTCTAGGAGCAAAGATGACATATGTGCACCCTTTGGTTTCGTAAATTCAAGTTGTGCTTCGTTTAGCTGGGGAACTTTTGTAGATCGTAGTCTTTTGTCGTGAATTTCACAACATATTTTTCTAGTACGACCCAATAGGGAAATGCCTCTGTATTGTTTGCAGTCTCGTTTACTGCCTTTTATTTTTCAAATTGGGATAACTATAGCGCTGTGGTTGACAACGACGTCCTTTAATAGATATACAATCAACTTTAACACATTCAGTGCTATTATCCCCATCATGGTAAAAACTATACGTTGATAATACATTTTACATTCTCAGCATGTTAAATTACTCTACACAAACATGAAATCATGCAGCTAGTGACCTGATATACAAACCTAAGCGGAAAATTAAAATGACAAATAAACTTTACCAATAACTATAACGGAAATAAAATGTGACAAATAAACTATGGTGACCTCTGCACTCTGGTGACGTTAATGTTGTCGGTTTGTTCAAAGCACTCTTTTGTTGTATGAAAGACCCTTCCCTCACTCATACATCTCTATAGGTTCCTGTCGATATAGAAACAATAAGACATCATTCAGTGTGTAGTAGTTGCATCATACATTTAAAAAAAAATAGATGCATCTGCTTTACAGGACGTGGCAGTCAACTCTATGTATTTTTGTTGGCTGTTTGTGATTTCTTGGCAAGTTTACGTTCAGTAGTTTGCTAGTGCTTTCTGAACGACCGGCACTCATACCTTTGTATGGAAACCAACGAAAGGCGGTCTGCTTCCAAATCTCCCGCAAATGTGTTTCGAACGCGGTATGCGGGATTACGAATTGCATTCGTAACTCCTTCACCACAGAGCCGGTATTATAAACACATTCTCTACAGATAAATCTTATAAAGTTTTAAAGGAATCATCTCCATTAACACAAGCTTTTAATGTGGGAAAAATGATCTAAGTCACAAAAACTCTAGAATGATTACACATCGAGGCAACATCACAGCTGAAATGGTCCATGATCTAGACAATATCAGGGCTTAAATGTCTAATCTGGACTACAACACAGCTGAAATGTCTGATCTTGACTACATCATGGCTGAAATTATCCCTAATCTTCACTACATCACAGCTAAAATGTCTGATCTTGGCTACATCACAACTGAAATGGTCCCTGATCTAGACTACATCACAGCTGAAATGATCCCTGATATAGACTATATCAGAGCTGAAGTGATCCATAATCTAGACTATATCACAGCTGAAATGATCCCTGACTTAAGACTACTTCACATCTGAAATGACCACTATCGTGGAGGGATATTGATTAGATCAGAACATAACAATCATCATCATGTTCCATACAGTAAAGCATGGGCGATCATGTTTCACCATATCACACTATCATCAGTCTTGGAGCACATACGTGTTCTTGTCTCCTTCAACCATCAGACATGTGTCTATTTGCCTCACCACGATGTGTAATACCTTCAGACTTTTGTCAATTCCATGTCCTTTACAAGACGTTGTAATCAACCCCAGCATTTGTTAGTTGTTGGTGATTTACTATGAAAATTTAATTTGCCATTGCTTTCTATATGGCCGAAACCCCATACCGTGGGAATCAACGCAAAGCGGTATGTTTCCAAATCTTCGGTGGCTGATTTCGAAGGCTAGACTCCGCATGTCGCGGACTTGTGAAACGCTGTTGGACTATCCCCTAAGTCATAGTAATGCTCATGATAATGATAATAAGATTATCTACCTCCGACCCCCAACATGGTGATGATGATGATAAAACATACCCAGCCTCCAATTCTCTCGTAGTTGATCAGGAACTCGGGGTAACACTGTCTCTCGTCATAGACCACAAACTCTCGAAAAATCATGCCTCCACTGCCAAGCACTGAGTCATATCTGTTCTCCCAGCCATGTGGGCAGTCTTCTTCACCACATAACATACAAGGTGGTTGCTTAAACTTCTTGGCGTCTGTGGAAGCAGAATTTAGCGTAGAATTCAAGATCAAACAATTATAAAAATGAAAAGTTTTCGAAGTGGTGAAAGCCTTAAATGGCTGTACTTTCAAAAGCGCTTTATGTCTTAAACTGTCGTATGGCGCTGTTTTTAGGAGAACAGAGTAGAATTAGGGCAACCATCCCAGACAGTGAACAATAGTCGAGGCGTGATTGAATATAGGATGTTAAACATATTTTCGTGTGTTTTTGTCCAGGAAGTTATGAAGTTTAGCTAGTTGGTAAAGAGATTGCGCTATTTCATTGATACGGACGTAGGCATGAGAGTTCCAATTTAAATGTCTATCAATTATAATTTCTAATGATTTATACTCATTAACTTCAGGTAACGTGTCCATGCGGAGTTCAAGCGGTGTTCCAGTTATGACAAGTGCCTGTAGTTGTGTCTGGTTGTTATTAACATGGATTTTGTGTTGTCGATGTTAATTCGAATGTGGTTTTCAGTGCTTCGTGTAGTAAGGTTATCTAGTACTTTTTGTAACGAACTCTCTAATTCATTACGGTTCTCTTGACTAGTACATATATTACACTCGTATGCAAATAGATCACACGTAATACTGAGATACAAAGTACGATTGTTAATATTAGTTGCAAAACGCAGCAGACTTAGTATTGAGGCCTGAGGAACACCAATATTAAGCTGTATAGATCTTGATAGACAGTCTTTGAAGGACACAACTTGTCTGTCATACAAAAATGATGTTATTAGCTTAACCATATGGGAGTTAGTCTTCGTTTATTTCAATTTACTAATTAAAATGTCGTTATCTACCATATGAAAAGCTTTCTCAAAGTCTACAAATATTGCTTCACAAATGTTGCCATTGTTAATGTTAAAATGCCATTTTCAGTCAATTTTGTTAAATCAGTATGGCAAGAATAATTAGGTAGAAAACCCCTATTGACTGTCAATTATTAGAAAGTTGGTAATTAAATAGACATACAGACAGACAGATAGCCAGACATTCGGGCGGGCGGAAGGACGGACGGACAGACATATAGTTTTGTAGGCATGCAGTAGATATATAGGTGATTATGTAGATAAATAGATTGTCAGGTACGTAGATATATGTATAGATGCGTAATTACATAGATAGACACAATCCTAAATACAATGCTAGAGACACATCTTACTCTTCTTGCTACACACGAAGGCGTTCCCCATCAACACCTTGCACATAAGTAACGTCAGTTCTGTTCCGCTCGGTTCTCGGTCTTCTCTATCATCTGAAAGAGGTAATGATCTACATATGTATCAAACAAGGGAATTATGTAGATGTTCATGAATCTGTCGGCTCAGTCGTGAAGGGGTTACGAATGCAATTCGTAATCCGGCATGCAGCGTTAGAAACACAGCTGATGTCGATTTGGAAGAAGACAGCCTTGCGTTGGTTTCCATACAAATGGCAAACTGCTGAACGTAAACTTACTATGAAAACACAGACACAAAATTCTGGGGTTGACTGTCACATCCTGTAAAGGATATGCAACTAACTTATTAAAAAATAAAACAAGCTAAATTTATTTGCATGTCTGTGAAAAGAGGTGATTATCTGAAACTATCAATAAAAGTAATCATCTACAAGTGTTACGAAAAGTGGTAATCACATAGAAGTCGATTGGAAGTGGTAATTATCACCAAGTTTAACTTTAAGAAGTGGTCAAGATACAATCCCCATTAGCAGCAGGATTACAATTTTCATGCAATATCTTGATTAATAGCTCGAGCCAGCCTGATTAAAATAGGTAGCAGCCAATGTTCAAACATGTCTGGCAATTGTCTGGGAATGAAAGGCGACGAGGTAGGGAACTAGCCATCCCAACTCATCATCTCATGGCATAGAATATATGAAGGCCTAACACTTCAAACTCCAACGACAGTTTATGTTATGGTGCTGCCTATTTTTATAGACAGGGGTAGCATTTTGCCAGAGATGGCAGAGTTGCCACTTTATAGAAATACATCGTAAAGTTACCACGCCATATAAAGACATCGTAACGTTACCACATTATAGAAAGACGTCATGAAGTTACCACCTTATATAAATACATCATTCAGTTGGTGTTTGTCGATCACAAATGATGATGACCATTCATTTCATCCAGTGGGGTTAAACGTTTGGAGCCGTGAGTTCTAAGATGGCTAATAAAGCCTATTTTGGCTTTAAATGCTTTTTGACAATGTAGGCAAAGAATGCATGACCTTCCAGGAGGAGGATCTCCTACAGTAGTTTTTTTGTGTGTGTTGGTCCAGCCTTTTTTCTTCACTGTTCGTGCAGTCCTGTTTGCTTCACAAGTGACTACACTCTTGCGTAGCGACGTACGCCACGAATTTCAGTCTTTGGAAGCAGTCTTCCAAGTGTCATGATGAATTCCAAAAGCTTTTAGTGAGACCTTCAGAATGTCCTGAAAGCTTTTCCTCTGGCCGCCTTGGGAGCGTTTATCACAACGAAGCTCACCGTAAACAAAAGATTCGTTTAGGGAGCCTTTGATCTGGCATGCGAGTCAAGTGACCAGCCCAGCAAATCTGATTCTTCATTAGGAGGGTGTGTATACTGGGCATGGACAGTCTTTCTGAGACTTCAATGACTGGGATCATGTCTTGCCATCCAGTATTCAATAGCTTCCTAAGGCAGACTGTGTGGATATGGTTTAATTTCCTGGCGTGTCGATGGTAAACAGTCCAGGTTTCACAAGCAGTGTGGATAATACGACTGCTTTATAGACCTTCAGCTCTGTGTGCAGGCCTATTCCATTTCTGCCTCACACATTTTTGTACAGTCTGCCAAAGGCCTTCCTGGCCTTGGAGATTATTGCATTCACTTAGTCATTATTTGTGGCAACTTGTGACACAGTGCTGCCAAGATAGGTGAATTTGTCCACAACACTTAGTCTATGACCGTTCACTTTGATATTCAGCTGGGCGTGATTAATCACTGGAGCTGGCTGGTACATAACTACAGTCTTCTCCAAGTTGATATTGAGCCCAAAGTTGGCACAGGCATATGTGGAATTTGAAACGTTGTGTTTCATATTTGCTTCTGAGTTGGCATATAGATCGCAATCGCCTGCAAACAGGAACTCTCTGACGGTGTCGCTGGTAGTTTTGGTTTTAGGTTCAGCCATCTGAGATTGAACAACTTTCCATCCATGCGGTAATTGATGTCTATTCCTGTCGTGTCCTCCTTTAAAGTGTCGTCCCTGGAGTGAGGAGATCCGACACCCACATTATAATATTATTTTTTTCCCCCTCAATATTCTGGAGAATCCACCAGCTTCCGTCCAACACACTCCATCAGCCTATGGACACCTTTTCCTATCACTCTCACACTGTCGTACTATGCCCCCTTCTCATACTTCCCCAACGCAACATACTCAACAACTCTTGCTTCTAGAAATTAATAAAGATTAATTTATTAAAATAAAAGTGTAACGTGTATGAGACGTGTATGCGAAGAAAATGTGTGACGTGTTCTATAAAGTGTGTAGACTCTGTCTCTCAGACATCAACTCAGTCAGCTGATCACAGCAAAGATAGACCACAGCACGTTACGTCAGAACAAGTACGTCTCACCCGTTGCCGGAACCATCTTGCCGGATAATGCTTTGCCTCTGTAGACCTCTGGTAATCCAATTTCATGAACATCCGAAATAGACACCGGTGGTATTAACAGTTAATCATGGACCGGTTGCACTCTACACAATGTCCGTTCCTAATGTTCCTAAACAAACTGCACAAGTCTTTTGCAGTGTGTACGCAGTTAGTTAGTTAGTTAGTTAGTCGACAGATCATCCTCGTTGCACATCGAACCACTCAGTTCATAAGGGCTACTTACTAATGTTAATTGTTACTGTACTGGATTGATCCTCACTCGTGTCTATCCAGCCTCACATATAATGTCATGTGTTCTATTACACGAGATTATATAACTCTAGGTAACTATTAGACCCAATGTCTTCAGCCCGCCACCACTGTCTGATGATGTGTGGTGCATCAGTACGCATCACTCACTTTGGTGAATCAACCTGCTTTTAGCTTTCAGTTACGTTCTGTCTGCACTTTATTGATGGTTGAACGGGTGTTCTTCCGAATGGGTTTTTTTTAAAACTTGTTGAGTTTCCTTGGATCTGGTAGGGAACCTAGGATAGAAACAACACATCTGGTGATAGTACTAGTCACTGATCCTTTTGGCTGAGTGTAAGCCTATCACCTTGCTTACTGATCTTTAGCTAACTAGACTTAGTCATAGAGCAGATTAGCTACCCACCTAGAGTCGAATCAGGCTATGACAAAGAAAAAATCACCAAACAGAATGCGGAACCCCGCCCACCAGGGACACCTACGGGAAGATCCCAATTATCCCTCATTACTCAATTCTCAACTAGTAAAGCTTATCAACACTTCACTAATCTATTTTAGCTAACAGAGCCAAGTATCACTTCACTACTCTAGCTAGTTTCCACTAACAGTGCTAATCATCACACTATAGTTTAACAAGGCTACTGCCTAAAGTAATTATAACGAATATATTATAATAGGTTATACCTTGAATGGCACTACTGCAGTCCTATCAATCATATCTACATCTGCCATTATAGGCACGTGTAAAATTAAGTCACTAATTAACACACGGTAGATATTATTTCCACTAAGCACTGCAGTGCCCTGGCACTCTGACTAGAGCATTATTCAAGTCCACCCTAGTTGCTCTCAACTCGAGTTTATATGGCAAACTACCCAAGTTGGCCACGTGACGTTATCCTTCCTGTCCACACAGGTGGCACAGTGGCAAATCATCCCCTGTCAAGAACTATTTTCCTGGCTTAAATCCTGTCAAAGTTGTCAGTAATTGCCTAGATTCTCAAAACAAGCCAGCTAGTTTCTGTATACTCCCAACAAAGAGTTTCGATACCAAGCTGCCAATCATCTTGATGTGCCGGAAACCAAGAATTGACAGATGCACTGTTTTCCGTACTAGGTACTTCCGTTTTACATCTGCCCCTGTGATCTCACGGCTTCCATCTGCATTCAAATGTTGACAAACTTGTCAATCTTCTGTTCCGTGGTGACAATCCCAGCAGCCATTTTCGTCTGATGTCCGGCCGTATAGATGACAAACGGAACCATTCCATATCCTAAGCTGACAATATATGTGATTCTACTTGTTAATGAACTGCCAACTCTGTGTATCCATTCCTACTCACTCACCACCAAATGTGTATATGGGCTGACACGATGTAACCTGTACAGCTGTGTTTACTCTGTTAGTACGACTGTTGTGGCCCAGAAAATATACGCCACGCAAACGTCGGTATTATTATCTGGGTTAACTCAGGGCGCTCGTGACATAGGCCCCCTCTTAAGAGAGTAGTCCATCTCACTCTTCTCCACCATGAGTTAAATCCAGATGATTCATTCCTCTTCTTCAGGAGCTGGGTGTCTTGACAAGAAGTCCGCTCCAACATTTTCCTTCCCAGGAATGTACTCTACTGTGAAATTATACGGTTGAAGTAACAACGACCACCGCATCAAACGTGCGTTGAGCTTCTGAGAAGTAGCCAGGAACATCAGGGGCTGATGATCCGACTGGACCCGAAACTTAACTCCATACAAATATGGCTGAAATTTTTGCACTGCCCATACGAGGGACAAGCACTTCTCTCTCGACGGTTGAATAATTCCTCTCCGCCTGTAGAAGTTTCTTACTTGCGTATGCCACAGGTTTCAAAACCGAAGCATCGTCTTTTCCTTCCTGTAACAAAGCGGCTCCAATTCCAATCGCACTCGCATCCGTTCTCAACACAAATGGTTTGGAAAGGTCAGGGAGCTGTAATACAGGTTTGCTGACCAAGGCCTCCTTTAACTGACTATAGGCATTCTCACATTCTGGTGTCCAAATGATTTGATCCGGTAATCCCTTTTTCAAGGTTTCCGTCAACGGAGCTCCCAGTTCCGTGAAATGTGGGATAAATTTGTGGTAGAACCCACACAACGAGAGAAAAGATCGCACATCCTTCTTCGTTTTTGGCCTTGGTGCATTTCTGATTTTCTCCAGGTTCTTCTCTTCTGGGACAATGTGTCCTGGAGTGATGGTGTGACCTAGAAATTCCAGAGTCTGGTAACCAATCATGCACTTGGTTGGACGAGCAGTAAGCCCTGCTTCCTTGAGTCTATTAAACACTCTCTCCAAGGATTGTAAGTGGTCATCCAAGCTGTCACTGGAAATCAGAATATCATCCATGAATGAGATGATGGACGGATCCTGTAACGGATCTAGTAAAGTCCTCATCATGCGTGTAAACACGCTAGGTGCATTGCTGAGTCCAAAGGGCATGACCTTGAATTCGTAGTGTCCACTGGGTGTACTGAAAGCTAACAGTGGTCGAATCTCCGGTTTGACTGGTATCTGATAGTACCCCCGACTCAGATCCACCTTTGAAAAGTACCGAGCCTTATGGAGCCTAGCGAATAACTGAGTTGGATTCGGCAAAGGTTCCACCTGAAATTGTGTGTGACTGTTCAGCAGTCGGTAATCTATACACAACCTGTGTTCTCCACTTGGTTTGCGTAACAAAACTACCCCCGCATTGTATGGGGATGTGGATGGTGCAATCACGTCATCCTCCAGCAGTTTTTTTATTTCCTCCTCCAGGGCCTTTTCTTTAGAGAATGGCACTGGGTAAACCTTCTGACGAACCGGCTCCTGTGTGGTCAAAGTCATCTCGAACTCCACCAACCTCGTTCGTCCTGGTTTATCAGTCAGTATCTCCTTATGAGACTTGAGAACCTGGGTTATCTTTTCCCTCTCCTGTGAGGTCAGATCAGGGTTCACTTGTACATCCCTATAGGTTTCCTGGTGTACTAAGGGATATTCCCTGCCCTCGCTTGGTTCCCGCTTCCGTCTCCACTGCAACTGCCATTGCCATGAGGTGAGCTGCCTTGTCTCCGGGTCTCTCTTCGTATTTCCGCAAGAGATTGATATGGAAAATCTTCGACTTTCCCCGGATCCGGATCTGATAGTTGGTTCTGGATATTACCCTTTCCACGGGAAATGGTCCTTGCCAACCTATCTCCAGTTTGTTGTTTCCCGTTGGGAGTAGCAACAAGACTTTATCTCCCACCTCTAGAGATCTTTCTTTAGACCTACGGTTGTAGTAAGCCGCATGTCTTTTCCTGGCCTTTTTCAAGTTTTGATTTGCCAGAGTCCATCCCTTGTGGAGTTTTTCTTTCAGTTCCTCCACGTATTGATAGGATGAGATCACTTCTTCTGACGTCCCCTCTTCAGTCCAACTCCTCAACATGGCTTCCAACGGTCCTTTGATTGGACGACCAAACAGCAACGTAGCGGGTGGTAGTCCTGTTGAGCCATGAGGAACTTCCCGATAGGCAAAGAGTGCTGCTGGGATATATTCATCCCACCTATCAGGTTTTTCCTGCGCTAGTTTCCTGAGCATTGTCATCAACGTGCCGTTGAAACGCTCTACTTGTCCATTGGCTTGAGGGTGGTAAGGGCTGGTATGTATGTGGTTAGAGTGAAACACCCTAAATACCTCCTCCATGAGTTTTCCACAAAACTGAGATCCATTGTCCGTCAGAATTTGATCCGGAAAGCCTAATCTGGTAAAGGCCTCCATCAGTGCGTCCGCCACTCTTTTCGAGTCAATCGTGGTCAACGGTATAGCCTCACCCCACATTGTACAGCAATCCACCATTGTAAGTATATACATGTTCCTCTTCCTAGTCCTGGGAAGTGGACCCACGATATCGATGGCTACCCTCTCGAAAGGAGAGTTCATGATGGGCATCTCACCCAACACCACCGGTGCTGTCCAGTGTTTCGGTGCCACCCTCTGACACTCAGGGCATGACTTCACATACCGACGCACATCATCTGTCATTCCCGGCCAATAGTAGTGGCAGGAAATCCGCTGCATGGTGGCGGCAATACCCATGTGTCCACTAAAGGAGATGGTATGCCCCATATGAAGAATCTGGGACCGATGAGCTTTCGGGACGACCAACTGACCGTATAGGTTGTCTCCCCTTCCTGCTCTCCTGTAGAGTATCCTATTCTTCATGTAGTACTGCCCCCGTCCTGGTGGATCAGCACTTTTCTGCAGCTTTTTGTAGCAAGGACGTAAAGTATCATCCTCACTCTGGGCAGTTCGTAGCTCCCCCGGCATTGGGTTAGTCACAATTGCGTCTGCCTCTTCCGTTTTCGTCTGAGAGCGAGTCTGCATTGCTCCCATATGGATTGGCTCCCTGGGCATTCCCAGAAAGACATACCGGCAACCTAGGATGACTGGAAAAATGGGATCGGTCAATACAGCGGCCTTGATGGTGCCGGTGACGTACCTTGACCGAATCTCCACATTAGCAATGGGCAACTTCATGGTTACAGCACTCTTCTGTGCAGGCTGTATATTCAATGTTTCACCTGTGAATTGTTCTGGATGTACCAGATCCGCAGAAATCACGGCCTCCCCGTCCAGTCCTGTGTCGTATAAACACTCCACTTGACGACCGTTAACCTCTACCAATTCCACTACAGGTGGTTTTTCCTGGTCTGGAGTCTCTTCCTTGGCCTCGACCTGTTCGGTGGGCTCCACCTTAGGTTTCCCTGAGCACACGACGAATTGAGTGTCTCCTGACTTTCCCCTGCAGTCAATAGCATTGTGCGTGTTTGACTTGCATTGGTTGCACCATTTCCCTGTCCTAGATTTTCTATTGTCGGACTTGAATGAGCTCTCCTGGTGGCGAGCTTCCTTGTTGACCTTGGCATTTTCCGTGACAACCTCCTTGGAAGTCACTTGACATGCTGCAAAGTGAGGGTTCTTAGCCTTCGATTTGCAGTCCCTCGTATTGTGAGAGGGTGACTTACAAATTGAACACCACTTCTCCGACCACGGTCGTTTAGGTGTAGAGCTTGAAGTGCTCTTGCTTCCCTCCTTCTTCTTCTCCTCTGAATTATCCTCTGATTTTTGCACATAAGGTTCCCACTTTTTGGTTCCTGAGTTTTTGGCTTTCTTCTTGTCATGTTTCTCTTGACTTTTGGTGTTGGTGGAAAGGTTTCTCCCCTGCCTCCCCATGTACCTCGACGAACCGTTCTGCTAATTTATTCACGAGGTCAATACGTTCCGCTCCTTGTTCTCCCAGGAACGTCCTGAGAGGTTTAGACATTTGCTTCTTCAGCTGGTCGACCACCATGAGCTCTTCCAGACTCTCATAGTCATGTGCGAACCCAGCCAAATCCATCCACTTATGGAGATAAGATGTAAGACGCAAACTGTAGGCGGCAAACAACTCTCCCGGTTCTCGTTTCGCTGCTCGAAATTTTTTCCGGTAGGTATGTGACGTAACCTCGAATCGTTTCAGCAGAGCCGTCTTTAACTCATCATAATTGTTCTCATGTCCTGGTGGCAGGCGAGTATAAACCTCGTATCCCGTCCCGCGTAATCCCTGGGATAGCTTAAGATTCCATTTGTTACGCTCCAGACCCATAGCAACTGACATAGCCTCGAAGCGTTGAAGGTACTGGTCAATCTTCTCTTTGTCCTCCTCGTAGACCGCTAAAGGAAACTTCATAGCATGGTACCCATGTCCACCTACTGGTGTTGATCCTGGGATGGAGGAACCTCCAACTGCTCCCTCAGTTTCTCCATTAGATTGACTCTTCAACTCGAGTTCCCTCATCCGGTACTCGTGCTCCCTTTTCTGTGCTTCCTGTTCAGCTTCTAATTTCCTAGCTGCTTGCTCAGCTTCAAATTTCCTAGCTGCTTGCTCAGCTTCCAATTTCCTTAGCTGCTTGTTCCAACTCCATCTTTCTCAATTCCAGCTCGGCCTTTCGATCATCCCTTTCCGCTTGACGATACTCTCTCTCCACTTCCTGTATGTAATCCGTTAGAGCAGACCCAGCCAATCCCATTTCTTCCCCCCTTGCCTTTAATTCTGCGGTGCTAAGTTTAGGGGTGGCCATTATACAGAGAGGTCAGCTAGCAGGTCTAGTACAATATAACTGCAAATTACTATACAGATATATGAACAAGTACTATAAATCTAGATATACCCCACACAGCACATTCACGCAGTGACAAGAGTAGAATCAGGACCACTGACCTATGCAGACGTGTGAAGTGTGAACAGGTAAGATTTTAATCCTAACCCCTATCCACATTCACTCTAGCTGGATTCTCCAAAATGATATCTCCCTCCTATAACTAAGGATCCCGTGTCAAAGGACCCCGTTGTCAGAAGATCCCACTGTCAAAGGTTCCTGCTTGCAGGAGATCTCGCTGTCCAAGGATTCCGTTTACGGGAGATCCCGCTATCCAAAGATTCCGTTTACGAGAGATCCCGCTGTCCCAATATCACGTTTACGAGAGATCCCGCTGTCCAAAGATCACGTTTACGAGCCCCCAATAATGTCGTGTCCTCCTTTAAAGTGTCGTCCCTGGAGTGAGGAGATCCGACACCCACATTATAATATTATTTTTTTCCCCCTCAATATTCTGGAGAATCCACCAGCTTCCGTCCAACACACTCCATCAGCCTATGGACACCTTTTCCTATCACTCTCACACTGTCGTACTATGCCCCCTTCTCATACTTCCCCAACGCAACATACTCAACAACTCTTGCTTCTAGAAATTAATAAAGATTAATTTATTAAAATAAAAGTGTAACGTGTATGAGACGTGTATGCGAAGAAAATGTGTGACGTGTTCTATAAAGTGTGTAGACTCTGTCTCTCAGACATCAACTCAGTCAGCTGATCACAGCAAAGATAGACCACAGCACGTTACGTCAGAACAAGTACGTCTCACCCGTTGCCGGAACCATCTTGCCGGATAATGCTTTGCCTCTGTAGACCTCTGGTAATCCAATTTCATGAACATCCGAAATAGACACCGGTGGTATTAACAGTTAATCATGGACCGGTTGCACTCTACACAATGTCCGTTCCTAATGTTCCTAAACAAACTGCACAAGTCTTTTGCAGTGTGTACGCAGTTAGTTAGTTAGTTAGTTAGTCGACAGATCATCCTCGTTGCACATCGAACCACTCAGTTCATAAGGGCTACTTACTAATGTTAATTGTTACTGTACTGGATTGATCCTCACTCGTGTCTATCCAGCCTCACATATAATGTCATGTGTTCTATTACACGAGATTATATAACTCTAGGTAACTATTAGACCCAATGTCTTCAGCCCGCCACCACTGTCTGATGATGTGTGGTGCATCAGTACGCATCACTCACTTTGGTGAATCAACCTGCTTTTAGCTTTCAGTTACGTTCTGTCTGCACTTTATTGATGGTTGAACGGGTGTTCTTCCGAATGGGTTTTTTTTAAAACTTGTTGAGTTTCCTTGGATCTGGTAGGGAACCTAGGATAGAAACAACACATCTGGTGATAGTACTAGTCACTGATCCTTTTGGCTGAGTGTAAGCCTATCACCTTGCTTACTGATCTTTAGCTAACTAGACTTAGTCATAGAGCAGATTAGCTACCCACCTAGAGTCGAATCAGGCTATGACAAAGAAAAAATCACCAAACAGAATGCGGAACCCCGCCCACCAGGGACACCTACGGGAAGATCCCAATTATCCCTCATTTCTCAATTCTCAACTAGTAAAGCTTATCAACACTTCACTAATCTATTTTAGCTAACAGAGCCAAGTATCACTTCACTACTCTAGCTAGTTTCCACTAACAGTGCTAATCATCACACTATAGTTTAACAAGGCTACTGCCTAAAGTAATTATAACGAATATATTATAATAGGTTATACCTTAAATGGCACTACTGCAGTCCTATCAATCATATCTACATCTGCCATTATAGGCACGTGTAAAATTAAGTCACTAATTAACACACGGTAGATATTATTTCCACTAAGCACTGCAGTGCCCTGGCACTCTGACTAGAGCATTATTCAAGTCCACCCTAGTTGCTCTCAACTCGAGTTTATATGGCAAACTACCCAAGTTGGCCACGTGACGTTATCCTTCCTGTCCACACAGGTGGCACAGAGGCAAATCATCCCCTGTCAAGAACTATTTTCCTGGCTTAAATCCTGTCAAAGTTGTCAGTAATTGCCTAGATTCTCAAAACAAGCCAGCTAGTTTCTGTATACTCCCAACAAAGAGTTTCGATACCAAGCTGCCAATCATCTTGATGTGCCGGAAACCAAGAATTGACAGATGCACTGTTTTCCGTACTAGGTACTTCCGTTTTACATCTGCCCCTGTGATCTCACGGCTTCCATCTGCATTCAAATGTTGACAAACTTGTCAATCTTCTGTTCCGTGGTGACAATCCCAGCAGCCATTTTCGTCTGATGTCCGGCCGTATAGATGACAAACGGAACCATTCCATATCCTAAGCTGACAATATATGTGATTCTACTTGTTAATGAACTGCCAACTCTGTGTATCCATTCCTACTCACTCACCACCAAATGTGTATATGGGCTGACACGATGTAACCTGGACAGCTGTGTTTACTCTGTTAGTACGACTGTTGTGGCCCAGAAAATATACGCCACGCAAACGTCGGTATTATTATCTGGGTTAACTCAGGGCGCTCGTGACAATTCCAATGTCATTGTTTTCGAAGGCATTGTTCCGCATAGCTGAAAACATGAGACTGAACAGTGTTTGTGCCAGGGACACACCCTTGCTTCACTCCATTGTTGATAGTAAGGGGCTCACACAATTCGCTATTTTCCTTTACTCTTGCTTGCATCCATCCATCCATCATGTGGTATGCCGATGAGCGTGGGCGGTCATCTTTTGCCATCTCACTTGATCACCAGAGTCGTGGATCAGCTCCGTATTTCTGTTGAGACCATGCCACGTGGCCAAGCCATCCAGGTATTTACTTCTTGCTCTTGCTCTTGGTCTCTTCCCTTCTATCTTGCCAGTTGTCACCAAGTTCTCCAATTCATTTCTTCTCATAACATGCTTCAATTTTTTTTTTATCTACCATCATGAAATGGCAGAATTCTTTGGACAACCATATTTTGACATAATCTTCCACAGTCCTTCTCTGCTGACTGTACCAAAGCCTTGGTAAGATCAAGGAAGTAGGTGAGAATAAAAAGGAGGAGGGGGATTATAACAAAGAAGAAGCATAGGGAGAAGGATGAGTAGGAAGGGGGAAGGGGTGGTAAAGAAGAAGATGGAGAAGAAGAAGAAGAAGAAGAAGAAGAAGAAGAAGAAGAAGAAGAAGAAGAAGAAGAAGAAGAAGAAGAAGAAGAAGAAGAAGAAGAAGAAGAAGAAGAAGAAGAAGAAGAAGAAGAAGAAGAAGAAGAAGAAGAAGAAGAAGAAGAAGAAGAAGAAGAAGAAGAAGAAGAAGAAGAAGAAGAAGAAGAAGAGGAAAACATAACATACTTACCCGAATATTGGTCAGCTTTTGTGATTTTTTCAGAAAAATAGATACCCCTTCCATACAAGTTCTTCGGGTTAATGGCACGTATCTTAAACCCCTTATGTATTATACTGTTGGCAGCATCTTCCGATGTTCCATGGAACAGGTAGATCTCATTCAGATCCACTTGTCTGCTCTCTTTCTTAAACTGCCAGACCTTCTTTGGAAGTTTAGTAATTTATTCAACGTTATCCCCATCGGAAGTTTTCTCGCGTAATTCGTCTCTAAAATTACGATATTCTCGAAGCAATTGGCCGTTTTTCACTTCCTGTATGTCATTGATCCGTATTCCAAAGTGATCTAAGTTGTTAGCGTCATGTCCCCGACCAACCATGCTTGGATCAAATGTTGATTCAATCATTTCCACTATGGTCGCATATGTCTTGTCCGACACATCTGCTAAAGAGACCTTTGAGCGGGATGAATGATGACTGCTGTAGGCCATTGTTTCCTTCCTTTGGAGCTGTAATAAAATACAAGAACAGTTTCGTCTGTGTTAATTTCCAACCAGTGCCCCATTTCCCAAGTTGTCTTATCAATTGTTTTAATTCTTATTACAGACACTTGTCAACAATAGTCCACTCTGTCTTAGTTATTACCGTAACTTGTACTATAGAATCTTGTTAGATTCTTCTGCTTCTGCTACATCGAGACAACCTGAGAGAAGGATAACAAGGGAGACCTATGTCTGGAATCCATACAGCATAATAAACAGAGAAAGACTGAAAACGCACAAGAAGAAGAGAAAAAAAAAAACAAGAGAAATGAATAATATAGGAAGGACAGGGATGGAGCTGCATGTGATAGATAAGTATAGAATTGCTTTGAGTGAGCTTGTTGAGGACCACACCCCGTGGAGGATAAAGGGTGAAAGAAGAAGAAATGAGAAGATGATATCCTAACTGCTACTTTTATCTTCTATTCTAGACACTTGTATGTTAATGAACAATATGCTAATTTTCTCTCCATTCCCAAGCATCGTCCACGTTTATATAGAGCGCATCCTAATTTTCTCTGCGGTCCTACACATCTTTAAAACAAAAAACTGTCATCTACTCCCTATAGTACCTTGCGGTGTAGGACATGGGGGATCTTGAGCCTGTGGAATTAAGGCCGCCTGGCTAGTGCAGTCTCCGCGAACTGTGTAGGTTAGGGATTTTCTTTTCGCCCCCGAAAAAATAACATCCACACCTTCCCTAGGAATCGCATCCGGGTCTCCTAGCCACTCAGCCAGCCGACATAGTCCACGTTAATACAGCACATCCTAATTGGACTTTAAAATCTGACAGCGCTATCACCATCATCATATAGCAAGACCTTAGCAGAACGTCTCCCTCATCGCAAATAGCTGGAGAGATTCTCGATCCTCTGCAAGATCTTTTTTCTCACACATTTTCAATTCCTTGGTGTCTTAATCATTATGTTCACTGTCGTACTGATTGGCCGCTGCCTCTTCTTTCCTTAGAAGACTGATAGAAGAGGATGTGAACGATCTGATGCAACACCGCAAGAATTCCCCACCTTGGATGCCGCGATATAATTCTGGCGTCCCGATGTATGGAAAAGGCGTAAATGAACCGGACCATTCAACACAAGAACTTCAAGCGACATAGGCATCCACGCCTTTAGTAAAATCCATCAAATTCGAAAAAGGCGCCAAGGCATAAATTGTGGTCAAAATCCAAGAATTATGTGGTGGGAACTGATAGCTCCCTACACTGAATGAGCCAGTACAATTGTGTCATTGGTCATCCTGGGTTTTGTTTTTCTGCCCACCTACAAATACTTTTTTTAATAGGTACATATGCTTTTTTTTTTGTCACCTACATTCGTGTCCACATATGTTTCTTTCAGTCATTCACGTTTATGTAGGAAGTTCAATAAAATAATATTTGTATTATTCTTGTGTTGTTTGGTTGATAGACTCTAATTATACTGTCACTGTAACTGGGATAAACTATGGTGTAATCCTTTGCCTTGAATTAGAGTATTTTCTGTTTATCTTATCATCTATTTCTTTATTCTGTTATTGTTAACTGAGGGGAATGTAAGAGGTGCTCTCTCTCTCTCTCTCTCTCTCTCTCTCTCTCTCTCTCTCTCTCTCTCTCTCTCACACACACACACACACACACACACACACACACACACACACACACACACACACAAATACACTCCCTCTCTTCCTTTTTAAAAAAAATGCATCTTCCTTTTCTGTGGCCCGAAGGTGCTCAGCGTTGCGCCTCTCTTTTTTAGCAGCTTAGTGGAGGTAACTGTCTTCCCTTTGCTGTTTATTTGTCCCCTGTTACATTTCTTTAACCATCCCTTCCGTTGCTTTTCCCTCTAACCACAGTAACGTTTAATATGGCAAATAAGCTTTTGGTTAAGAGACCTGATGCATTTTATGTTTATTGTTTCCTGATGTTCCGATCCTTGGTCCACGATATCCGCAGGTTCTGTAAGTCACGATAACTAAAGCATTGCAGGACCTTTCGGGCGTTTGCGATCATCCCCAGATTCATTTTTTATGCAAATGCTGATGCAGGGGTTGAACCGCCTAGCTGACCATCACTGCATCGGAAGTTTAAAAGCGACCACTTTATCCTTTCGACCTCGTTTGTAGGCAACGATACACACCCATATTTATGCGGACTGGGGTACTATGTTCAGTACTGTGGGACTGTGGTACAATGTTCAGAACTGTGGTACTATGTATATGACTGTGGTACTATGTTCAGTACTGTGGTACTATGTTCAGTACTGTGGTACAATGTTCAGAACTGTGGTACTATGTTCAGTACTGTGGTACTATGTATATGACTGTGGTACTATGTTCAGTACTGTGGTACTATGTTCAGTACTGTGGTACAATGTTCAGAACTGTGGTACTATGTATATGACTGTGGTACTATGTTCAGTACTGTGGGACTGTGGTACTATGTTCAGAACTGTGGTACTATGTTCAGAACTGTGGTACTATGTTCAGAACTGTGGTACTATGTACAGGATTGTGGTACTATGTATATGACTGTGGTACTATGTTCAGAACTGTGGTACTATGTTCAGGACTGTGGTACTATGTTCAGGACTGTGGTACTATGTATATGACTGTGGTACTATGTTCAGGACTGTGGTACTATGTTCAGGACTGTGGTACTATGTATATGACTGTGGTACTATGTTCAGAACTGTGGTACTATGTTCAGGACTGTGGTACCATGAACAGCAGAACCGTGGTACTATGTTCAGAACTGTGGTACCATGTTTAGGACAGTGATACTATGTAAAGGAATATGGTACTATGTACAGGAATGTGGTACTATGTACAGGAATGTGGTACTATGTTTAGAACTGTGGTACTATGTACAGGACTGTGGTACCATGTTCAGGATTGTGATACTATGTACAGGAATGTGGTACTATGTACAGGACTGTGGTATTATGTACAGGACTGTGGTACTATGTACAGGACTGTGGTACTATGTACAAGACTGTGGTACTATGTACAGGAGTGGTACTATGTAAACGATTATAATAGTATGTAATAACTGTGGTAGTAAATGTGGTGCTATGTACAGGAATGAAGTACTATATATATATAGGACTAGGGTTCAATGTACAAGACTGTTGTACTAGTATACAGGACTGTGGTACTAAGTACAGAACTGTGGTACTTTGTTCAGGAGTGTGGTCCTTTGTACAGGAATGATACTATGTACATGACATTGGTACTATGTACAGGATTGTGGCTCTCTGTACAGGACTGTGGTAATATGTAAAGGATTATTGTTCATATAGCAGTAAAACGTGTTAATGGCATTCTTTCAACATTAATAGCTTCTCGACCAAGCAACAGTCAATAGATTATGTGGTGGGCACTATGTCAACTCCATTACCTAACAAACAAACATATTTTTGTGTCTCGTATAAAGTTGTGTCCACTCTGAGGCCAGAAGACACAGCATAATTTCCCTTGAGGGAAATTTAAATTCAATAACATGGGACCATGTGACCAGCTAGTGGGTGATTCTAGGGTGCAGCTGACAAATCATAGTTGGTGATGGTCTCGAGTTTCATGGCGGTAGGCAGAGGATCTATTTTAAGAGACACTATCCACGGTAACCGACCAGTATGGTTACTGCCAAAAAGGAAAACAATGGCAAGCCACATTCTTGTCAGATGCCTGGAACATCATGTCTATACCCAATTTATGCAACATGAACGAATCAAGGGGAGCTTATCACTTATCTGGTCCGTTAGGGGAGACAATTTCTACAGGTGCTAACAGACCTGCTATCAAGACATTGTAGGCAAATCAAGAAGTAAAGCATTTGTTATCGGGACAGGGAATGCAAAAATACTCCGGCTGATTGATGAACTGGAACATATCAAGTTGGAAATGGACATAATGAATGTTAATATCATAAAATTACGTTAGACAAGACAGAGTGGAGCAAGAGAAATGTAATAGACAGATTCAGGCAGGGAAGTGAGAATAATCTTGGACAGCGCGAAAAGAGTAATTATATCAGATCGAATTATGTTGTATTAAAGTGCAAAACAGTAGATATTAATTTCATACGAGTCTTTGCACCGACTGCACACAGCATGAAAGGAAAAGGTAATAACTTGTTTGAACAACTTAACATTGCTATAGCACAATGTAAAAACTATTATACACTATGCGAGCCTCATTTCTCTGGATTAAGACTTTTAAGAGCTCAGAAGACCTAGACGCCAGTGAGCCGGTCTTAGGAGTTTAAAATCCCAGTCTTCGAGATTAAGTGCTAATATAGTTAATTTCGTTTCAAAGTTGTTATTTACGGTCCTCCTATTTCATGGGTAATTTGAACAAAAACATGCCAGCTAAAGCACATAATAATTAAGGTCAAAATATTTTTCTTAACTTGGACTAAAGACATAACGATTGAATGAATTCAAGGCATAACGCTATTGCGGCCATATGAAGAGACGCCGGTCCCAACATGCGGATAGGCGTTTAAACCATAAAGCCTCTGAGGTGTTTGGGCTACGGTTTGCAGTCGCATTTTCCTCCAATATTTTCTGTAAACCACAATCGAAAAGCTTGTGTGTATATTTTTTTCGCTTGTTTAACTAATTGTCCAATAAACACAGCCATATTTTAGACCTGGTTCTATGTATCATGCAAGAATTCTTTATCGAACTTCCAATGACAAGGAATTATTATATAAAACTGCATACACAAGAACTTGCTATATACTTATTAAATAAATGTTAACATTTTCTTTTAGAAAACGACTGGTAAAACAAGTCTTAGTTAAACTATAAACAGTATAAATATATAATTGTGTTAAACTATACATACCAGAGCAGGAGAACAGTAAGACAGTAAAATTGTCTCGGGATGGTGTAGGATCTACTGACACCTAAGTTAACAACAACAGGTATTCTAATAGTTGCTTCGAATCACGTGACATCTATCAGCGGATGCGATCTAGTAGCAATCGCAATGTTGTATATATTATGCATGATGTGTATGTCTGTGTGAATGTGGTAGTACGTGTGATCCGTTCCGTATATTTGGGTGACTAACTTGTGTGGCTGCCTGTAAAACTTTTATTCAATGATAAAAACAGGTAATTGGTTTACTTTCAGTTTGCATGTGTATGTGTTCACATGCTGATTTACCGAATGCAAGATGGCGGAAAAGGGGTGAGGGGATTGCACAATACAGCTCGCATCCTTCTCCTCGTCAGCCTCCTCCCCCTCTTTCTCCTCGCCTGTCTGTCTATTTCTCGACCTGTCTGTCTGTCTGTCTGTCTGTCTGTCTCTCTGTCTGTCTGTCTGTTTGTCTGTCTGTGAGGGTGCGGGATGTGTGTGTGGATAGGTGCGGGATGTGTGGGTTGGCGGAGGTATGTGTGTGTGGTTTTGTGATGTGTGTTTTGCTGGGTGGTTGTGGGTATGTGGGTGGGTGTTGGAGAATATGTGGGTGGGTGTGTGCGTGTCGGTTATGGGATGGGTGGGGATGTGTGTGTGGATGGAGAAATGTGTGTGGGCGGGGGATCAGTGGGTGGGTAGCGGCATGTATGATTGCCTGGGTCTGTGTGAGTGCGTGGAGGTATGTTTGGGTGGGTGGGATAGGTGTGGAGGGTGGGGATGTGAGGGTGGCTGCGGGTTGTGTGGGTGGCTGAGGGATGTGAAGGTGGATGGGGATGTGTCTCACAACATTCCAATATGCACTGTTTATGTTTACAACTTTCATTTGACAATATTTTTTTTCCCCCATGTGAATTCATCATGCGTTGTTTATGCTTACAAAATCCATTTTACAATGTTTCTTTTTTCCCTATGTAAATGTAACATTTGATGAATGAAAGATGAGTGATTGAAAGGGCCGAATGTAAGACGGGCCTGCGCGCCCAATTTGTTACCCTTTTAAAATAAAGTTCGTTCGTTCGTTCGTTCGTTCGTTCGTTCGTTCGTTCGTTCGTTCGTTCGGTCGGTCTGTCTGTCTGTCTGTCTGTCTGTCTGTCTGTCTGTCTGTCTGTCTGTCTGACTGTCTGTCTGTCTGTCTGTGTCACTACCTACCTGCCTGTCCGTCCCTCTGTATGTCTGTCCGTCCCTCTGTCTGTCTGTCCGTCCCTCTGTCTGTCTGTCCGTCCCCCTGTCTGTGTCACTACCTACCTGCCTGTCTGTCTGTCCGTCCCTCTGTCTGTATCACTACCTACCTGCCTGTCCGTCCCTCTGTCTGTGTCACTACCTACCTGCATGTCTGCCTGTCCGTCCCTCTGTCTGTGTCACTACCTACCTGCCTGTCTGTCTGTCCGTCCCTCTGTCTGTCTGTCCGTCCCTCTGTCTGTCTGTCCGTCCCTCTGTCTGTGTCACTACCTACCTGCCTGTCTGTCTGTCCGTCCCTCTGTCTGTGTCACTACCTACCTGCCTGTCTGTCTGTCCGTCCCTCTGTCTGTATCACTACCTACCTGCCTGTCCGCCCCTCTGTCTGTCTAACATCCCGCTCCAAATAACGTGATCTAGAAGGTGAAAGCACAACACTTCACATCCGCCTGCAGCATCTCCTGTGTGACTGCCTGTGGTCTGATAAACACATATCTGTTTGGATTCTCAGCTGGGCCACTAAATTCGTGCACTGTGTCCATATATTACTTCAATGCAATCGTTTCTAGGAGATGAGCATGTATTGAGGGGACAGTGAGTGCAATGCAAGTACACTTAACAAAAACAAATCACAATTTCCCCCAAGTAAAGTTTTGGTCCGGGTCTGACTTAAGGATTCTTTTACACGCTTTAAGGCGTGGTGGGCATATGATGCTAGACTCATTTCTATAGACCTGACATCCCCAGGTCAGTATGCACAATTGGAATCTGCATCGCTGCGGATCGAACCCATGATCCCCGGGTCGGCAGGTGATTGTCTAGCTACTGTACTACCGCGACTCACTGAGCATACGGTGCTAGACTGATGTGTTTGTATACTATTTGTTATAAATATACTCCGGTGGTGACGTGATCAATGTCACACCCGCCGCATTTACTTCCCAAGACATTTCCTGATACCCAGTTTAGACTGGAAGCGCAAGTCAATTTTTAAATTTCGTCTCGGTGCGAATTAAATCTATGACCACTGGGCTAATGGGTCAGCTACTAGCCATGGTGCTATCGCGGTTCCCCTAGAGGTCTGAATGGTTTAGAGCTTGCGTCGGCAACCTACGACAAGCGTGAAAAGTGTGGCACATAGTGATTTTCAATGGTACGCTGAGTGAAATTTGTGTCTTTAAACAGTACATGAATTCAAAAAACAAAATAATTTGTAATGAATAAGAGGCATGTTCTTTAGGTAACATCTTAGGCAGCTTAAACAACAACGCGACAAATCCGGCTCCAATCATTTCACTTCTCCCGATCACAAGAGTGTCCTTGATGTTTATGTCACTATCGTAATGTCATGTTATTCGGTCAGGTCGGCAAAACACATAACGGAGAGCTAATAAATCAAATCTGTGGGATATGTTCAGCCAGCTGAAATTAATATTATTATATATGCCTCTGCTTTTAATATTTTTACTCCATTCCATACCATGCTTACAATACAATATCCATATCCAATTGTACCTAATTCGGTTAGATTGTACCCATAGTTGATTTTACATTTCCCGATTTGGCACAGCAGTAGCATTCGGAAGTCACATCAAACTCCTGGATGTGCCCACCCAGACATGTCGGAGTAAATGGTTGTGAATGAGCAGGCTAGCTGGCAAATAATATGCCCATATTAACGAGAAGAAGCATGCATATTGCCAAACCTTCACAAGACGACGCTGGATAGGTTTCTTCTCATATCAATTTGGTATTGACTCGGATGGCTGTTGCTGACGACACTCTGACGCTAGATTGACTGCATGAATTGGAAGTGAGGCTTGATCAAGCACGCCTATGGCTCATCCAGATCAAGAGAGGTGATATCATAACCAGCGTCTGTTGGAAACAGTGAGAGAACTACTTCAGCTTTCTTGCTGCATCGGAGTACTGAGCTGCTCAATGTGCAGTGATGGTGTTCAACATAACATAACCTAGCATAATAATGTAGGAGACTGACAATGTTTGTAAATAAACGATCATTAAGCAAAGCTCCACTAGGCGGTACGCTAAAACACAGCTAGGTGATGCAACCTTAAGCTGGAGGAAGCAATGGGGAAGATATTGGAGCGATGACTATAAGAGGTCGAACATTAACTGCTATCCATCTGTTTCCCGTCACCAGTAGATGTGAACATAGGTGTCTAAGACTACATCGTTTGTGGTCCCATGCAGAGCCTGTTGTTCTGATTTGATGGAAGATAAGAAATCAAATGTTAGGACTCGTTTGGGTGTTTGTATATGTGACATAGCGTTTCAGTTTCGCCAGTTTACAGACAAATATAATATACCTTTTCTTGGAAAAGAGAATTCCACGTGTGGGTGACTGGCGGTTGCCTTATATGGTAACGACTGCCAGAGTGAGAACGAGGCGGAATTTAGTGCTGGGGCTCCAAATAGAATACGTTAGGAAGTTACTCCCGGGCGGGACCAGACATAGGCACTTGAGTCTGGAAGTTCCACCTGAGCAGATGTAATTCTGAAGGGAGCGGGTGTTGGGGCCCATTTTTGTGTGTGCCTCTTTGTGCTAATGGTGAGCGAAATATTGGTTGTTTGAATGATAATATTTGTGTAATATAATTAAAACAATATTGGTTTGATATGAGGAATATTATACATGTAACTTAGGTATTTTGGGTGAAGTTTGAAAATGCACTATTACTTCTTGGAGACAGCCTGACTTTCGAACTTTGCATCTCGAAGTCTATACCACCGTATCATAATTCTCTTTGCTTACAATCCTTATCATGCTATAATTACTGATTCATATTCTGGTGAAGAATATCTGAATATATCTGCCAGTTCTGTGCATTCTATGCAGAGTTAAATGTATCTTCACATTTCGGTTCCATAGTCTCTAGAGAAGAGCCTGTCGTTACTAGCTTCTAGTGAACTATTCATGTGCTACCAAAGCATTTGTTAAGATTCAGAACCTGTAAACATATATATATATTGTATGTGCATCGTTATGTCATCTGTGTACATAATATGCCGGAGAGGGGAAGTAATTTTGTGTGTGCGACAGCCTGGGGAAACAGGGTTAGGAAACCCCCATTGCTTTAGACACATGGGTGGGTCTTGTATGTCCTATTGGATAAGTCCCATTCATGAGAACGGTTTGCATACCCAGTACTCATTTCTACCTGCGGTAAATCGTGCAGTGTTGCTTGCAAGAGTAACAGGACAGTGGAGCAGATATTACAACCCCCAGACAGTTTAGTCATACTCCCGGTAATGTTCTAGGCACAGATTGTAGTACTCTCAGGGTGTGGATGTTTTCATGGGTAGATGAGAGTATCTATATACATTTTTCGGTGTCTGTGTTTGTCTTGTTGGTCGGGTGTGTCTTGTAAGAAGGTGGGTAGAGTCGAGTTAGACGCTAGTCCCGAATCCCGACTCTAGACGAATTAGTTTTACGGGCAACAGAGATTTTGGTACAACGTAAATAGCAGAGAACAGGGGGGAATTCCCATGTCCTCTTGTGATATTGCCACTGTGTGTCTCTATTTGTGCAAAATGAATATGTATATGATGCTGGAATGTACAGTGCTTGTTATTTCTAATTTTACAGGCATTGAGGCAAAGGGCGAGGGACAAACTTGGCAGAGTCAAAAACCTTTGGCAAATACCAACCTTGGCTATCTTGGTATTTATACTCATCATCAAAGAGATAGCTGTCCAATATAGGCAGTTACCAGGGGGAGGCTAGTGTGACGGGACGAGTCTAGATCACTATGTGAATACCACCAATATTACGTTAGCTGAATTACTATTTACATTCTGGATTCAGTACAGCAGCTAAATTACTAATAATGACGTCATTTTGGCGACGCAGACATTTGCTGCACTAAAACTACACACTACTATTGGGGACAGCACATATTTTCACGTCATCATCAAATGATGTCACAAGGGAAATCCCCTGTTTTATTACCCTTATCATTAATACCAAGTATATGGCCGTCACTCCCTAGCAACAGGAAAACAGCGATATGCTAATAGTACGGCTGCACCGGAAATTGTGACTAACCACTTCCGTCCGGTTCACAATGACTAGAGCTGCTGTGCTAAGCAGACCTTGCATGAAGTGAGCTGCCATATCCAATTGCATCCTTGGTAGATTATACCAAAACCTATCTTAAGTGCTGCAATAAGACTGGGGGTGAGTGTAGTAACATAATAATTACGATTATAGTAAGAAGTGTGTACCCATTTATATTCTGATATTGGGAAAACCCAAAACTTTCCCGACCATGTATATTTATGAAACGTGGTATTGGAAAGGGGAGACATTGAGAGAAAACATGTGAGGCCTAGATATATTTATAGATAAAAATATATAGATATAATGTATAAACCTTACTGATTATTTTCATATGCATTTTGTGAATGTATTTACGTGTATATTTTGTTGAAAATATGATAACATGATTTTGCCATGTGGGCAGAAGTAGAAGAGACATGTGGAACATGATTCTCACATGCCAGCAATAATACTAGGCGATTTATATTCAAACATAAATTTGCTTACCCCTGATTCACCGCCATGCCGAACTACATGACACTGACGGTCATAAGTTCAAAGCAAATACTATGTGGTGAGGAATCAGAATTTGGGGAGTAAATAACTCAACAAGGGATAACTGAGACATCCTAAAGCCCAATGCCTGGAATATCTCAGCCCTCTTGCTTGCCTGCTGGCCTTCTTATCTTTTAGCTCGTATATTATGTGGGGTATACCTCATGACTTCGTGGCGACACTTGATTGCTTTATGCCTAATGATTGATGTGGGATTAGGTTGAATTATTGTTGGCCTTTCCTTAGCTATCTAGGGAAACATCCTGGCTGCCCAGGACTTCCTAACCATGGTGTTAAGGAATACACCAGTAATTATTGCATATGAGTCACTTCAAGTTTTACAACCATGTACATTTTGTAATGTTTTTTTCAAACAAAGATTTGTCTACCTGTTCTATTCCAATGGACCATGTGGTCTTAGAATGTGTCCACTTCTGGACCCTTTTTCACCTTGTATCATCATGTCATACAAGGTATAGCCAAGCTGATAAGAACTATTGGCCTGTGCTTTTGATACAGAATAGCAGAGAGGAATTGTTTTATTCCTGTTCTGCATCTGACACATACACAACAGACACACAACACCAACACTCAGACACATTGCTATTGTCAAGACACTAAGGAGTCTGCAACTGTTTGTTTGATTTAAGGAGCCTCGCTGCTGATACTGCTGACACCTAACCGGTCCAGTTACCGAAACTTTGAGCCACCAACTAGTGGAGACGGAACCTGGAATCCGGAGGAGCATCGTACACCTGTCGAATGCCAGGGTCGACTCCAAGACATAATACTAACGAAAGCCAGCACTACTCCTAACCGAGATCAGATTATCTCAGGTGACTCTGTGTCTACATGTGTTCTGAGTGTGTCACTGTCTGGATGGTGTGAATGATGATATGCGATCTAGCTAAGCATCAGAAAACTGTTTTATTTTTGTACCTATAACATAATTGTAACTGTCATAGTTCACCACTTGAACGACAATTTTCATTATCTCTTTTACTATTAAAGAGTATTATTGTTTTATACTTGTACCCACGTACTCCCTTCGTGATCATTTGAACGCAAGGCGTGCGCGTGAGTGCGTGAAAGTATTTAAAACAGGGGGCTTCATCAAATGACGAAGGATCACCGACAGATAAACTAGACATTCGTGTTAGGTCTTCCTACATACACGAGTGTTCTTCACCTTCTGCCTTTGTCTACCAAGTGAATCCCAGTCTCTCCTATCGGGACCATCCCTTTAGACATTCTGATAACGAGCCATACTTTCTAGAGACTGTCGGCAAACTCTTGGATATGGATTTCTGTCTATTTCAATAGAAACACCCTAACGGTCGGTGACAACTGTGGTCTCGGTCCGGGATCTACCCAGCTAATTAGAAATATTTCTAATAAATTGTGTTACTTGGTACAAAAAAAATTTTTTTCTCATCTCAGTAAAGGGTAGAGTAGTTTAGGAAACTCTGTAATTAGTTGTTTCCATTCGATTGAGAGAGTGAAAGTGTGTTTTGTATCATTGTTTGTACTAACCAATTTTGTGTATGTACTAATAAGATTTGTAAATTATTGCAATTGTATTAGTATAACTTGAATTGGGAAGTAGTATAATATTGATATAGAAATTGTAGTCCACTGATCACTCACCCTCTCAGTCAAAACTCAGTCATGAGTTCATCAGCAGATTTGCACGCAGCAGCGGTAGCTATGGGGTTATCGGAGCCCGAAGCAGCCAAATATGTCAATGATATGGAGAGGGAGTTAAGGAAAGAAGACAGGGAAGATAAAATACGTAGGCATGAACTCGAGCTTAAGAAACTGGAAGCAGCGACAGAACTTAAGAAAATCGAGGCTGAGAAAGAACTTAGGCAGTTACAGGAAAATGAAAAAATCCGACAGCATGAGTTTAGGATGAAAGAGCTAGAAAACCAAGCTCTATCAGCAACCTGTTCTAACGCCAGCTCTCCGGCACCCAGCATTGAAACCCAGCTACATTCGACTTCTCATGTGGGTCCTATGAGTTTTCCATTGATGCCGTTCGAGGAAAATCAGGAACAATTGGATAGTTACCTTCAGAAATTCGAGAAATTAGCTGAGTCATTTGGGTTGGCTAGGGAACACTGGAACTTGAAGCTTTCTCAGGCACTGAGGGGACAAGCGTATGTAGTCTTTCAGGGACTACCTCCAGGCCATGAACATTCTTATGAAAGTTTGAAATCGGCTTTATTGAAGAGATATGAGTTAACCTCAGCTGCTTATCAGCGGAAATTCCGAACCGCAAGACGTCTGAAGGATGAGTCATTCTCACAATTGTCCGCTCGTCTGCAGAGTTATCTCTGTAAATGGGAGACATTGGGAGAGTATGAACACTCCTATGCGGGCTTGCGGGAGATGGTTTTATGTGAGCAGCTGAGAAACTGTATGTCGAAGCCGATGGAAACTTTCATTGTTGAACAAGGGGCACAAACACTGGAGGAAATGATAGTCTTGGCTGAAAGATATCTGACTGCCCATGGGGACTCGGTCCCAACGCAACCTCCCCAACCTCAACAGAACCCACCTCCAACCAATCAGGGACAAACCCCTAGCAATATATCAGCAAACCAGAGGCAACCTCAGCAGCAGCATAACAAAAAACAAACCACATCTGGGGCTAGAAAACCATACTGCACGAATTGTCATAATAATTCCCACAGTACGGCAGACTGCAAGCGCAGAACAAAACCCCAGATTGCGGCTTGCTTCTCGGTAGGGAAGAAAACCACTACACTACCACCGCCTCCCGAAATGAGAGGACATCGAGTGGTAGAGAAGATCAATGTCAATGGACAGTTGGTCGAGTGTCTCCATGATACGCGTTTAACGTATGATGCCATAATAGCATCACACTTAGTAAAACCTGGTCAGTTGACGCAAAACATGGTTGAAGTTATGGGTGCGACAAGAAGTTCGCCTACCCTAACTTTACCAATAGCCCAAGTGTTAGTTAACTCTAGATTTGTAAAGGGAACTATATCGGCAGCAGTGATGACTGATCCTATCTATGACATAATACTGGGAAGTAAATATGTTTATTTAGGGGAACCATCCACTCCCATGATAGTAGGCAGTGCACTGACCCATATCCCAACTCTAACACCTGGCTGTAACCAACTTCCTAGTGCTAGGAAGACTCCCCAGAGAGGAACATTTTCTTCCTCTAAACGTTCGCTAGCGGTAGCTGACAAAGTGTTACTCTTAAGATCTAGTGGGACTAATAAGGAGACTGAGTGGCAAGGACCATTCCCCATAATGGAGAAAGTGTCCAACACCAAATATAAAATTTTCATGAAAGGTAAGATGAAAATCTACCACATTAAATTGCTCCGCAAATATTATGACAGAGCAAAAGAACGACCAGTACATCTGGTAGCTCTAAATGTTGTTCAGAAAGTAGGGAGGAGGGAAGAACCTCTAAGCTTTCCACACCCACCTCTGACGGGATCCTCACTCAACGTATCTAGAGAAACGCCAGGTCATACCAAAGTACCCAGTCAGCCCCGGAGTCGAAAGAAGTCTAATAGATCCTTCGCTAGAGGGGAACACTTGGTTCAACTATAATCAATGGTGAGAATCCATAGTCGATCTAGGCTCATCCACCCTAAAAGTTCGCTGAGCCGTACTTTTCTCTAGGGGCGGCATATGTGACGGGATGAGTCTAGATCACTATGTGAATACCACCAATATTACGTTAGCTGAATTACTATTTACATTCTGGATTCAGTACAGCAGCTAAATTACTAATAATGACGTCATTTTGGCGACGCAGACATTTGCTGCACTAAAACTACACACTACTATTGGGGACAGCACATATTTTCACGTCATCATCAAATGATGTCACAAGGGAAATCCCCTGTTTTACTACCCTTATCATTAATACCAAGTATATGGCCGTCACTCCCTAGCAACAGGAAAACAGCGATATGCTAATAGTACGGCTGCACCGGAAATTGTAACTAACCACTTCCGTCCGGTTCACAATGACTAGAGCTGCTGTGCTAAGCAGACCTTGCATGAAGTGAGCTGCCATATCCAATTGCATCCTTGGTAGATTATACCAAAACCTATCTTAAGTGCTGCAATAAGACTGGGGGTGAGTGTAGTAACATAATAATTACGATTATAGTAAGAAGTGTGTACCCATTTATATTCTGATATTGGGAAAACCCAAAACTTTCCCGACCATGTATATTTATGAAACGTGGTATTGGAAAGGGGAGACATTGAGAGAAAACATGTGAGGCCTAGATATATTTATAGATAAAAATATATAGATATAATGTATAAACCTTACTGATTATTTTCATATGCATTTTGTGAATGTATTTACGTGTATATTTTGTTGAAAATATGATAACATGATTTTGCCATGTGGGCAGAAGTAGAAGAGACATGTGGAACATGGTTCTCACATGCCAGCAATAATACTAGGCGATTTATATTCAAACATAAATTTGCTTACCCCTGATTCACCGCCATGCCGAACTACATGACACTGACGGTCATAAGTTCAAAGCAAATACTATGTGGTGAGGAATCAGAATTTGGGGAGTAAATAACTCAACAAGGGATAACTGAGACATCCTAAAGCCCAATGCCTGGAATATCTCAGCCCTCTTGCTTGCCTGCTGGCCTTCTTATCTTTTAGCTCGTATATTATGTGGGGTATACCTCATGACTTCGTGGCGACACTTGATTGCTTTATGCCTAATGATTGATGTGGGATTAGGTTGAATTATTGTTGGCCTTTCCTTAGCTATCTAGGGAAACATCCTGGCTGCCCAGGACTTCCTAACCATGGTGTTAAGGAATACACCAGTAATTATTGCATATGAGTCACTTCAAGTTTTACAACCATGTACATTTTGTAATGTTTTTTTCAAACAAAGATTTGTCTACCTGTTCTATTCCAATGGACCATGTGGTCTTAGAATGTGTCCACATCTGGACCCTTTTTCACCTGGTATCATCATGTCATACAAGGTATAGCCAAGCTGATAAGAACTATTGGCCTGTGCTTTTGATACAGAATAACAGAGAGGAATTGTTTTATTCCTGTTCTGCATCTGACACATACACAACAGACACACAACACCAACACTCAGACACATTGCTATTGTCAAGACACTAAGGAGTCTGCAACTGTTTGTTTGATTTAAGGAGCCTCGCTGCTGATACTGCTGACACCTAACCGGTCCGGTTACCGAAACTTTGAGCCACCAACTAGTGGAGACGGAACCTGGAATCCGGAGGAGCATCGTACACCTGTCGAATGCCAGGGTCGACTCCAAGACATAATACCAACGAAAGCCAGCACTACTCCTAACCGAGATCAGATTATCTCAGGTGACTCTGTGTCTACATGTGTTCTGAGTGTGTCACTGTCTGGATGGTGTGAATGATGATATGCGATCTAGCTAAGCATCAGAAAACTGTTTTATTTTTTTACCTGTAACATAATTGTAACTGTCATAGTTCACCACTTGAACGACAATTTTCATTATCTCTTTTACTATTAAAGAGTATTATTGTTTTTTACTTGTACCCACGTACTCCCTTCGTGATCATTTGAACGCAAGGCGTGCGCGTGAGTGCGTGAAAGTATTTAAAACAGGGGGCTTCATCAAATGACGAAGGATCACCGACAGATAAACTAGACATTCGTGTTAGGTCTTCCTACATACACGAGTGTTCTTCACCTTCTGCCTTTGTCTACCAAGTGAATCCCAGTCTCTCCTATCGGGACCATCCCTTTAGACATTCTGATAATGAGCCATACTTTCTAGAGACTGTCGGCAAACTCTTGGATAGGGATTTCTGTCTATTTCAATAGAAACACCCTAACGGTCGGTGACAGCTAGAGATGATTGTAGGCAGGAGATGCCGCTACTTTTAATCTGTGAGGAGTGACAAAAGAACGGAGGATATAATTCTGTCAGAAGAGCTGGCTGTCCAGGCCAGGCGTCACTCAGCCCGTTCGTACATCAGCAGTCGCCAAGTTTAGCAATGCCATCTTTCCAAGAAACTGAGGCCAAGGACAAGCGAAATTATCCATTGTTATCTCTGCCGCAGCTGTGAGAAACTCTAGTCAGGGTTAACCCCCTTTGATTGGTCATCATGTTTTACATTGCCGTGGCAAGTGGTGTTGAAGCATCATATACCTATTATTTTAGTCTGAGAGATTTACAGAGTCTGCAGCCGAACTACCAGAGGTTTTGTAGAATTGGGGTATCAATCCCATATATAGTCGAAGACATCAGACGTCTGTCTAGAACCAGTGGTGGTACACTTCTTTTGCAATGTCGCTTATAGACATCGGGATGTATCTTGATCTACGATGGAAGAATACTAACCCCTATCGGCTAGGAGCCACCTGGATGTTCTTCAACTAACAATCCCTACAGCCTCGTCAATAGTCCGTGCTTCAACCTTTCCAGCATGATGGCTAATACTACCAGTGGGTTTGAAATCCCTGTTTAGTGCAGACCCATTTTTCCTCTCCAGACCCACGCCATATCGAGTAGTCCAGAATTCAAGTCATAACATCATCAGTTTTCTCGAAAGTACTGTAGAAACATTTGAGGACAGTTCTTTTTGTTGGTCAATTATGATCCATCATCCAAATGATTTTATCATCGTCAATGAGTCTGTATCCACAATCACAGTGTTCAGCATCCAGAGAACCTTGTTTTTTTTTCTCAGTGGCATATTGTGATGTTTGGTCAATTCAAGTTTGGATGAGCCCATCTATATAAGTGGTAGCAAAGGTGGAGTAAAATAGAACGGTAGAAGCGTCTTCATAGGACTTCTTCTTTGGGAGGATAGAGACAGTCGTGAGAACCCCAGTATGGGGCGAGTATACATTCTCCTGATTAGACAGTGAAGAGAAGTCCAGTATGGGGCGATTCTACATTCTCCTGATTAACAGGATTTACGTATTCCAACCTTAGTTAAAACAAGGACACAATCACCAGTCAGATCCATGATTTAGGATCTGTTTTGTTTTTTCGTAGAATAGATATCAGGTAGGATATATGTGTACTGGGGTTGATTTAGTGAAACTGCTAAATGGTAATCCCGAGAAGGTTATTCGGGAAGACCCAACATTCAAGAGTTGAGTGTAATTTGGTTTTTTAGGTGAAGAGGTGAGACAGAGGAGGGGCGAGGAGTGTTAAATTAGAATTGAATGCATTACTTGATAATGTATTTGTTTTGCTTGATGTGTTGATAGATTGTATTAGAGCCAGAGTCTTGTAACGCCAGATTTGAGATTCTGTAATAAAGATATAAGTAGGACCAGACGAGTTTTAATGTATTGTGACCAACGTTACACTGTTTGTGATCGTAGAGAAATGTGCTACTGTATGTTTGTGTGTGCAGAGAATCCAGTGGGGAGGTCAAACAACACACAGTCTCAGATATCTTATCCAAGAATAACAGCTTTCTGGAGGTCTGTGGTTAAATGATCTTTCTCTGCTTATGTTCTTCAGGAGAGTAGTCGTATAGGATAAAGTATGTGGGGTCTATCTGGTCCCTTTCCCAGTCTTACATCAAGGGAGCCAATAACTACTCTATATTCCTGTAGACTTCTATCACAGAAAGGACTCGAACAAAAGACCTTATAGTGTATATCCGGGACCATTTTCATCCCTAGACCATTGTAACAGTGAGGGAATTAGGTTAGGAGTAAAGAGTTAAGGAATGCTGCGCATTCCTTGACTAGGGGGAAAACCATAGTGAACGTGTGTGCACGAATGAAGAAGTGTATCTAGGAAAACACACACGTCACTTGGGGGCCAGCGAGAAGAGATGTCAACACCAAGCAGTGAGTCTCCATCATGTGGGCTGAATAGAACGATTCGGCTAATAAAGTATGTTTCTAACAACGCGAAGACTTGTGTCCTGTACGATCACGTGCCTAACCTGTAATGTCACACTATTATAACAGGTTGATTTGGTGCCGTGAATTTATGAAACATTGGAGGTCGCGGAGAGAAAGAGTACCGCCATAGAAGATGGTTATGTCTGGAGAAGTAAATATTGAGAAACGCAACAGATGAAAGCCGACTGTTGGTAGCTGTTCTGGGTTTTCACTGGATTCCTGGTTAAGAAGGAGATCCATTTTCAAGGACAGCGCTAAAAAAAGGTTTGATTGATAAACTTATTTTTTTTTGAAAGACTGATGTTATTACATAATTATGAAATTAACTGGAGAACTGACCAACGCAAAATGCTATATTGAGATCAAGTAATGCTGTTCTGCATCAAAAATCAGTACAAATTATGAGTTTTAACCTGTGGGACTGTTGAAGGTGAAGTCAAGGTTATGGTGCAAATTCCATAATTATGAAATCAAGATCTGCAATACTCTCTACAGTCACTTCAATTAAAGGAAGGCATAAATGTAACTTGTCTCAACTCGGGGGTTTGGATAAAGTAATTTAAACTGACCATGGCGAGAGTCCCACATGAAAATAAGAGACTGGATAGCGTCAGCTTTAAGTCCAATTGTTGTTGACTGGATTACGTTTGCGCTGAAATATATATATGAAAATCACAGATTGCTGTTGGAAAGTGAGTTTTTTTTGCTGAAGTAGTGAGCAGTTGTCGCTTGCGTGAAGGTGACCTTACTTGAAGGGAATCTACAGTAATCGAGCAAGTAATCAAACAGTCTTGTTGCGAGCCTGATATCGAGCATAATCAACGTCAGGAAATAATTGGAAAGAATTATTAAGGAAAGAAATCCAGAGGCTCTTCGTTGTTCTGCTCATTTCAACGAGCTTGATTAGAGTCCTTTTTTTTTGTGGTGTAGTTAATTCTAAATCAGGAGGTCATTTAAATTCTTGTGTCAGAATTCAGGATTGAAATAGGAATATTTCTTCGTCAGGATCTTCGATTGGAGGCTTTAGTTAAGATAATTAGATAATATTAGAGTAATTAACAGATTATGTATTGTTGCAGGTTTTGAAATTAATATTGTTTGAAATATTTGTATATTGCTTGATAATTATAAATTTTAGGATGGAATCCCAAGATTTTTCACAGGTAATGACTGGAGTTGGCGGGGCAATATCAAGGTTGGATGCAGTGTTAAGACAACAAAATATAAGCACTGATGTTGAAAGATTTAGTGGTCAAGCAAATCAGTTTAAGAAATGGATTATTTCCATTGAGAAACATGCATATTTAGTAAACGCTACAGATGGAGAGAAAAAGAATTTGGCATACAGAACAAGTACAAGTCCAGTTTCTGACCACATTAGAAGAAAGTTAGAAGCAGCAGGAGGTGAAACCTGGGAAGAATTTAAAGATGATCTCGCAAGAAAATATGCTGAAATTACTGATCCACAACACGCATTCTCAGTATTGCGACAGACTAGACAAAACAGCACAGAAAGTGTTCAGTTATACAGTGACAGGTTAATCAATTTAGCTGAAGAGTCATTTTTAGGACAGAATGTACGAGCAGAAGAAGTGGAACGGATGTTAGTAGGGATTTTTGTTGATGGGATTAGGTCAGATGGATTGAAATTTAAATTATTAAGAGAGAATCCTGCAAGATTGTCACAAGCGGTAGATATCGCTATACAAGAGGAAAGCTTGAGGAGGAGGTTTAGGTTAAGGGTAGGACGAGAGTTAGGTAGTAGTTCGGAAGATAGAATTGAAGAACCTATGGAAATAGGACAGTATAGACATGGATGGAGAGGAAGACGAGGAGAAATACAGATGGTGCAAAGAAACGAGAATGTATATAATCAAGATAGAAAAGGACAAGTGAGAAATACTGTAAGAAACATGGAAGGTAACACAAATAACTCGAATGTGGTTTGTTGGGGATGTCACCAACGTGGGCACATTTTTCGCTTTTGTGGTAACAGAAGTGGCCCATCGAATACGCAAAATAGTAGAGGTGTTCAGACGGGTATACAGAATAGAATTGCAAATGGCAGACCAGCAAATTGGAATTCTGGAGAAATACAGAGAAATTTTAGAAGGTCAGGAAATCAGGGAAATTGGCATCCCGCTTACTGAATAGGATCGGCAGTAGGAGGGAAGATAGTAAGATCCAAAAAGGGCATCAATATATTAAAAACCCAAAGGATGAGTATAATAGAACATTTAGAAATAAAAAAACAAGCCGAGGTAAAACAATTGTCATTAAATATGGTAGATCCTAGCTCATGTATAGTACAGATAGGAAAATATAAAGTTAGAACATTAGTTGATTCGGGAGCACAAGTTAGCGTGATTAAAGAAGCATTTTTATATCGAATGTTAAAAAATTGTAAAATATTTAGAATTCAGGAGAATCTTCATTCGGTAACGGGACAAAAATTAGAAGTGTTAGGACAAACGATGATAAATTTGAAATTAGGAGGGATAAATGTCAGGCATATGTTCCATGTGGTTAAAGACTTAAATAGAAATATGATATTGGGACGAGATTTTTTTATTGAAAAATGGGGTGAGACTTTTATTTGATTTGCATAAATTAAAATTCCAAGATGTTTACGTAGATCTAGAAGAAGATATGCATGTGTCGACACTAGTTAGAGTCAAAACGACCATGAATTTAAAACCACAGTCAGTTAATTTGATACAAGCAAGACTGAAGAGAAACCCATATTATGTAGCAGGAAACATAGTCAGAATCACGGAATTGAAAAATGAAATAATTGATGAGCCAGGTTTAGAAGTTCCGGATGGAATAATAGAATTAGATAAAAGTTTAACATTTCCAGTAATGGTTATTAATAACACAGGTAGAGAAATTAAATTATACAGAGGATGTGTAATAGCTAAGCTAGAACATAACGTTAGTGACATATTGGCAACAGATAGAGTAAATATGGCAGGCATAAGTTATTCAGAAACCTCTAATGAAAGAAGTAATAATAGACGCGGATACAGAAGAAAAGAGAACGTTAGAATGGATGAATTGATCCATCCATCTAGAAGAAATACAGCACAAATACATTCACTAGACAAAGTAAGAAGAGAAAAAGAATTGTTAGCACAATTAAAACTTCGCCAGAAAATAAGGAAGTGTTAGAACAACTTATAAAGCAAAATCAAGATGTGTTTGCGATAAATGATTTAGAATTGGGTAAGACACAAACAGTTACGATGGAAATAGACACGGGAGATCATCCACCAATTAGTTTAAAACCATATAGAACTCCATTAAGAAATAGAGAAGTCGTAGAAAAGGCAATAGAAGATATGTTGAAAGCAGGCATAATAACCAGATCAAAATCAGAATGGTCATCTCCGGTGGTAATTGTGGCCAAGTCTGATGGTTCGAACAGGTTCTGTTGTGACTACAGGGCGTTAAATAAAATTACTAAGAATGTAGCGTACCCACTGCCAGTAATTGATGATATTTTGGGGCTGCTTAATGGCTCTACATATTTCACAACGCTGGACGCAAGGGCAGGATTTTGGTGTATTCCGATGTCGGTAGACGCGCAAAAGAAAAGTGCCTTTTGTACTCATATGGGTTCGTACGAATTTTTACGTATGCCATTCGGTCTGAAAAATGCACCGTCTCACTATATGTTCTTAATAAATGAAGTACTAGACGGTATGCAAAGTTTTGCCCTAGCATATATTGATGACGTATTGATTTTTACGAAAGGAGATGTAGAGAATCATTTAAAACATGTTAGACTAGTATTTGACAGATTAAGAAGGCATGACGTTAGATTAAAGCTTAGTAAGTGCCAGTTTTTAAAGACAGAAACAAAATATTTAGGCTATATAATAAATAGGGAAGGTATTAAACCAGACCAGGAAAAGATAAAGGTTATTAAAGAGTTACCTCCTCCCACTAACGTTAAGGAAGTGCGGGCTTTTATAGGAACGTGTGCGTATTATAGGCGGTTTGTACCAGCTTTTTCAAGGATAGCAATACCTATTACGAATTTAACGGGAAAATACGCTAGATTTAAGTGGGATGATGAGTGTCAAAAAGCGTTTGAACTTTTAAAAGATAGCTTAACGGTGGTACCATTATTGACACATCCAGACCTGAATAAACAGCTAATACTATACACAGATGCTTCAGACAACGCAATAGGAGCATGTTTGGTTCAACCATATGAAGGAGAAGAATCTGGAATACCAGGGGTTAAAAATGAAAGACCAATCAATTTCTTGTCGCATAAACTCAGCAGAACTCAACGCAAATGGCCGATTATTGAGAAGGAAGCATATGCTATACACTACGCGCTGCAAAAATTAAATTACTACTTACATAACGCCAATTTCATTATTAGAACTGACCACATGCCATTAAAGTCGATATTAGAAGCACCAATACAAAATAGGAAAATACAAACGTGGGCATTGAATTTACAAGGGTACAATGCTAAGGTTGAATATGTGTCAGGGAAACATAATACGTGCGCCGATCTTTTGTCTAGAATCCCGTACCCACAGTCATCAGGAAACACAGAAGATGAAGTTGAACCAGAGGTAGACGATCGAAACTGGCAAGTAAATATATTAGATTCTGCCATAATAAATAGGGAAGAATTTGAGAGTTTACCATCGGAGCAAGAGTCGGAATCTAGAACAGAAGACCTACATTTAGAACAGTTTGATATGAAAACAGAACAAGAATTAGATCCAAAAGTAGTACAGATAAAAAAGAAATTGAAAGAAACAGGGGAAAATAGTTTTAAAAGAAAGTTTGTAGAGTTACAAGAAGACAATCAATTATATTATATCAGTGAAAAAGGTGAAGGAGTAAGAAAATATGTTCCGAAACATTTAGAACAAGAAGTCTTAAAGGCATACCACGATAATAATGGTCATTTTGGACGAGATAAGTTAGTGAAGGCTATTAGCAGTAAATATTATTGGCCGAATTTATTCAAAAGCGTATATGAATATGTTGAAGCATGTGAAAAGTGTAGGTTAAGAAACATGAAGATAATTAAATGTCCTTTACAAGATACCGATATTCCTCAATTTCCAATGCAGAAAGTAAGTTTGGATATTTCAGGTCCTCATCCAAAAACATTATCGGGAAATGTATACCTACTACATATAGTTGATTCATATAGTCTTTGGCCAGAAGTGTATCCAATTCCAGACAAGAGTGCTGATTCAGTTATAAATATGCTTTTACAAGAATTTATACCAAGGTTTGGGTGTCCACAAATAATACTTACAGACAATGGGAAAGAGTTTGTAAATAAAAAGTTTGAGAAATTGGTAAAAGATTGGAATATAAAACACATTAGGACTTCATATTACAGACCAACTTCTAATGCTAAAAATGAGAGACAACACAGAACACTATACAATATTCTAGCGAAAAATGTAGAAGAACACGATATGGATTGGGATCTTTATTTGGGGATAGCATTAGCGGCGATACGTACACACGAAAATGAAGGAACAGGTTTCTCACCATTTTACTTAGTACATGGAAGAGAACCAATACTGCCAATTGATAATTTATTAAAGCCTAGGAGAAAATATCTGGGGGAAGATTTTCAAGAAACAAGGTTGCAAGAGATGCATAAAGCACATGTACGTTTAAGAAATAATATAATTAAGGCTAGAGAAAGACAGAAGAAATACGCAAATAAAAATGCACACTTACAAGAGTTTAACGTAGGTGATAGGGTATATTATAAAAAACATAGAAAAAACTCTAAGTTTGATGCTCATTGGGTCCCGGGATACTATATTTTAGAAAAAAAAGGTCCAGTGTCGTATACTATTAAGAATCAAATTTCAGGGCATGTTGCACGTTCACATGTAGAACACTTAAGGCGGGATAATGAGGAAAGGAATGCAGAGAATAATAATAATAATTATTGTTCCGAAGAAATATTGTCAGGTGAACAGATTGTCAGACAATCGGTATATCCAATACCTATAGGGAATGGAAAACAAGTAACAACAGCATCTACTACAGCTGAACAAGAAGAAACGGTACCAAAAACAGTCATGACAGAGGAAAATAACGTGTATGACGATTATATTAGTGAAGAGTCAGTCAGGGAAAATATTGAACCTCCATTTATGAATACAAGACAGGCAGTAAAAAGAAAGTTAGATAGACAGAAAGAAAAAGAAATTAAGAGGCAAAGGAAACTTAGAGCGAATTCTTCGAGTGAGGAAGATATGCCACTATTTGAAAATTTGTTGAGACGGCAAGACAGGAAAATTAGATTGGATTTAGAAAGGAAGAGATTAGCGGTTGCTAGTAATGGATATACAGATGGGGAACAAGAGATGGATGAAAAGTCAGAAACTGATGAAGAAGCTGATATGAAAGAAGATAGCTCTCCTCGAGAGGATAGCGACATTGATGTAGATATTGCAATTATAGAAAAAAATTTGAGGTTATTAAAGAAATGGAGAAGAGATAGATGAATAGAGTGATACAAGGTTCTGCAGATGGCGGATAGAAGAAGAAGTTGGACACGTCGGAAAATTATTATTGGGTACTCAGAATATGGTCTGGAAATTTTTAATGTATGTGTACATTGATTAATGTGTGGGGATTGAAATGGTTTGCTCAATTGTTGGGACTTCAATTGTGTTTTATGAAATGTGAAAAATAAGTTATCTTAGATGGTTATTTTTATGATGTTTTGGTTTGATTGAGTTAACCTAAGTGTGTTTAAAATGATTATTACTTTGAAGTTCAGTTAGAAGATGAATTAAAGTAGTGGTTAGTGAAGTGACTCTATATGTAGTAATGGAGGGGTATGTTGTTATTACATGTGGGGTATGCAATGTATATACAAGGTTTATAATAGGAGCTGGGTTGAACAGCGTTTAATGGGAGAATATGGGGGGGGGAATGCCAGGTTGAGTTTTGGCATTTAAATAACTGCATATTGGAAGAAGAAGACTGTACTTAACAGTATAATAATAGTTAGGAAGTTTTTTTTTTGTTGTTGAAGGAATGGTAAACGGGAAATTGATGAGCTGAATAATACAAAGGCTAGCAGTTTTGGATTAACATTTTTTTTTGATAATAACAATTATTATTGACGGAAACTGAAGATAAATTTTGAAACTTTATTTTTTGATAAAGTTTTGAGAATGTATGGGAAGAGAAAGGTGATTACTTCTTACTTTCTTACTTTTTCCTTACTTTTATTATTTTCAGGTGCGCACCTAACCAAATCTAATATAGCTATTTTTTTCTGTCTATCCTAGAATACTGAGAGTGTGAGAATGTGAATAAGGGGGAAATAAAGGATAAGGGGAATATCTTCAGTTTTGTCAATCATAATTTAGAGGGACATTTTAAAGTTAAAAGCGGTTTGCTTATGGAGACTTTTGTATTGTGGGGAATTTTATGGAGAGTTTTGTAGAAAGTTTTCTAGAGAACTTTATAACGAGTTTTGTAGAGAGTTTCGATATTATTGTCTCTGGTTAGCAATTGGCTATGAGGAGATAGGAGAATTGAGTTAGGAAATATATGGAATTGTTGTTATTGTAGAATAGAGATGTAAAGTTAACTAATTAAAAGTTGGGGTTGAGATTTTTTCAAGGAAAAATTCTCTTTGAAGAAGGGGAGGCATTGTAACAGTGAGGGAATTAGGTTAGGAGTAAAGAGTTAAGGAATGCTGCGCATTCCTTGACTAGGGGGAAAACCATAGTGAACGTGTGTGCACGAATGAAGAAGTGTATCTAGGAAAACACACACGTCACTTGGGGGCCAGCGAGAAGAGATGTCAACACCAAGCAGTGAGTCTCCATCATGTGGGCTGAATAGAACGATTCGGCTAATAAAGTATGTTTCTAACAACGCGAAGACTTGTGTCCTGTACGATCACGTGCCTAACCTGTAATGTCACACTATTATACAAATATTCATCGACCATTTACATTAAAAACCCCACAATTGGTGTCACGTCACGGGTATCTCTTTTTCTTCTATCTTTTTGCTTCGAGCTCAGTTCTTACTATTAACTTTGAGGTTGCTCGAGCTGACATGGAGATTTAAGTGGATAAGGTATGGAAAATTATATGTTACAACACAGGTGGAACGGCCTTGAATAATAGAATGTTGGTGTGCCGTCAAATGATTACTGACGTTCACAGATGATGTTTTGATATTAGGAATTGGAACTTTTATTATGTTGATTTAGTCCCCATATTATCATATGCTCACATTTCACCAGTTGAGTTCATTAACTAGTTTGTCAATATTGCCATGTGATTTGTGCAAAATTTGGTCTATAACAATATGTGTTACTTTAATTTGTTGAAAAATCACCAAGCAACAACGAGGCACAAAACATTTTTTATAGGACTAGGGCAACTGGTTGAATTCCCGATATTCTTCTTGTAAAAATAAATACCCATATAATTGGTTAGGAAGACTTGGTGAATATAATTGATAACATGCCCACCCTCCCATTACTTGAATAGCCATTTAGTCCTCGTCAATATTGTTCCACATGGATAACGAAATAGAAGACGTCGTGTTTAGAGAAACAGGCGTAAACCTAGTCGGAACACCCGAATTTTTTTTCATCCTGTTTCGTTGGAATCTACACATGTGAGACGAACCGGAAGGCGTAAGGTGATTTAATGGATACATTCTTCGGGAAACCCCATAACCCTTATTCGCCATAGCCGGTTTATACATAGATCAGTCAAGTCATTTTTCGCTGGTCGACATCGAGTGTCAGGGTTGGCACAGATGTTTCATTCAGTTGTATTATCTCAGAAGCGTTGTATTAACACTGTTGATAGAAATACAGTTGAATTTCAGGGGCCTTTAACCAGACGTCTCAGAGCTTTTAGCAGCAGAAGCATCATCTACTTCCTTTATGAGACAGTCGATTTAAGCGCTGAGGTGTATTTATATATTATTAGTCACCTTTTTCCTGAATTACAGAACGTCGTACGTGATTTTAGAAGTGGACACCCTATTAACACTTACTTCAACGAGGTGGGTAGGACATAGCCCTTCAGCGACGACATCTTTTATTTTTTTCCTCACTCCAGAGGATTATGAAACATGCAGGCAGCTTTAGCTTCCCAGTATGGTTTCATGAACTGTCATATTTCATCTTTGTCTATGTAAATAGATAAAACGGAAGGTGATGACTTGGTTCTTCACGTATGACAGGTTTTGAAGGAGCGAGCGCGCGTCGCCCTTCTTTATAATTGAGGTAACTGCTAGATTTATCTTTACTTCCTGATAAGGATGTAAAATGAAGTAGGGAGAGTTATCTCTTTTTCCCTAGCTAGCAGAACCTCGCAAGGAAATTAGTGTACATAATATTCTTTACTTTCATTTCAAGAGTTCGTATTCTAGATTAGAACACTTGTGTCTACGCATTAGTAGATTTTTTTTAGAAATTCTTGCTACAAAGCACCACAATTTCTATCTATTCCTAAGCGGGACAAAATCTCGACATCTTAATATGTCGTCCCGGTGTCCCCAAATGCTTGGAATAATTATTTTCCAGTTAGAATCCTTTAATGATAACTAACTATGGAGAATCTAGGTCGCAGTGGAAGTTAATGAGAAGGTGACCTGGTTTAGTTTCAACTGAGGGATCCGTTGCACTATCGGCTGAAAAAACAACGACACGGATACGTTGATACAATTCTTGGGAGGAAGGCCGGTTGAAACTGGAACTAAACTAAGTTGTTTGTCTGCATTGACGGCTTGTCGGGAAAACCCGCCGGAGACAGGTAATGTTGACTTATACGCGGAATCCAGGACGGAAAATACCCTCGTATTACCGGAAGGGCTTGCGACAATGTTGATAGACAATGACAGCGCACAGCTGATACATTAGACTTCTACTTTAAGACTTAGGATTCGAATTTGCTGAGTTGAGAGAAGTCAACATGACGTACGAAGGGGAACTACAACCTGTGGAGTAGATTATCCTCGTCATCAACAATAGGCACATAATGGGGAGGAGGAGAAAGAGAATGTTGATCTTTCCAATTTGTCATAAACAGTGTAGTATCTACCAGGGTAAACCACGGACCGAATTCGTATTGCAAATTGCCAGAATTACTTGAGTAATAGACTTTGCTCTGTATTAACTCATGTCTGTAACCGCAGATTGGAGATTCTTGGTGGTAAGAAAAACAGGATATATAAACTAGCACGAATAGGAGTCGAATATGGGAATGACGACTTATCGAGGTGCTCGTTAACATTTTACAGGGTCCGTATGCCGACATGACTGAATTAAATGGAAATCGATGTAACATTACTCTAAGATAGATCTATCATCCTACCAGAAGGAAATCTGAGGATGTATTTCTATATTTTTTGAGGACAAGTGAGGACCAATGGAGTTGTTCCTTTTTCCATCACACATGTCTTCACATCAGAGGGGAAGTATAAACCCTCTATTTTATTTCTGAGATCGCAAACGTCCATTCAGAGTACGAATGCAAGCGACTCGGGAGGATTAGTGATTTATAGCAATGGAAGTAGGATCAGGGAGACAAGAAGGGGTTACCACCTGGAGTCTGAAAACTGGTGCAACTGGTTTCTTGTTGTAACAACAAGCTTAGGGGGGGGGGGGAGTTAATGTGACATATCGTTTCAGTTTCGCCAGTTTACAGACAAATATAATATACCTTTTCTTGGAAAAGAGAATTCCACGTGTGGGTGACTGGCGGTTGCCTTATATGGTAACGACTGCCAGAGTGAGAACGAGGCGGAATTTAGTGCTGGGGCTCCAAATAGAATACGTTAGGAAGTTACTCCCTGGCGGGACCAGGCACTTGAGTCTGGAAGTTCCACCTGAGCAGATGTAATTCTGAAGGGAGCGGGTGTTGGGGCCCATTTTTTTTTCCTCTTTGTGCTAATGGTGAGCGAAATATTGGTTTTTTGAATGATAATATTTGTGTAATATAATTAAAACAATATTGGTTTGATATGAGAAATATTATACATGTAACTTAGGTATTTTGGGTGAAGTTTGAAAATGCACTATTACTTCTTGGAGACAGCCTGACTTTCGAACTTTGCATCTCGAAGTCTATACCACCGTATCATAATTCTCTTTGCTTACAATCCTTATCATGCTATAATTACTGATTCATATTCTGGTGAAGAATATCTGGATATATCTGCCAGTTCTGTGCATTCTATGCAGAGTTAAATGTATCTTCACATTTCGGTTCCATAGTCTCTAGAGAAGAGCCTGTAGTTACTAGCTTCTAGTGAACTATTCATGTGCTACCAAAGCATTTGTTAAGATTCAGAACCTGTAAGCATATATATATTGTATGTGCATCGTTATGTCATCTGTGTACATAATATGCCGGAGAGGGGAAGTAATTTTGTGTGTGCAACAGCCTGGGGAAACAGGGTTAGGAAACCCCCATTGCTTTAGACACATGGGTGGGTCTTGTATGTCCTATTGGATAAGTCCCATTCATGAGAACGGTTTGCATACCCAGTACTCATTTCTACCTGCGGTAAATCGTGCAGTGTTGCTTGCAAGAGTAACAGGACAGTGGAGCAGATATTACAACCCCCAGACAGTTTAGTCATACTCCCGGTAATGTTCTAGGCACAGATTGTAGTACTCTCAGGGTGTGGATGTTTTCATGGGTAGATGAGAGTATCTATATACATTTTTCGGTGTCTGTGTTTGTCTTGTTGGTCGGGTGTGTCTTGTAAGAAGATAGGTAGAGTCGAGTTAGACGCCAGTCCCTAATCCCGACTCTAGACGAATTAGTTTTACGGACAACAGAGATTTTGGTACAACGTAAATAGCAGAGAACAGGGGGGAATTCCCATGTCCTCTTGTGATATTGCCACTGTGTGTCTCTATTTGTGCAAAATGAATATGTATATGATGCTGGAATGTACAGTGCTTGTTATTTCTAATTTTACAGGCATTGAGGCAAAGGGCGAGGTACAAAATTGGCAGAGTGAAAAACCTTTGGCAAATACCAACCTTGGCTATCTTGGTATTTATACTCATCATCAAAGAGATAGCTGTCCAATATAGGCAGTTACCAGGGCGAGGCTAGAGATGATTGTAGGCAGGAGATGCCGCTACTTTTAATCTGTGAGGAGTGACAAATGAACGGAGGATATAATTCTGTCAGAAAAGCTGGCTGTCCAGGCCAGGCGTCACTCAGCCCGTTCGTACATCAGCAGTCGCCAAGTTTAGCAATGCCATCTTTCCAAGAAACTGAGGCCAAGGACAAGGGAAATTATCCATTGTTATCTCTGCCGCAGCTGTGAGAAACTCCAGTCAGGGTTAACCCACTTTGTTTGGTCATCATGTTTTACATTGCCGTGGCAAGTGGTGTTGAAGCATCATATACCTATTATTTTAGTCTGAGAGATTTACAGAGTCTGCAGCCGAACTACCAGAGGTTTTGTAGAATTGGGGTATTAATCCCATATATAGTCGAAGACATCATTCGTCTTTTTAGAACCAGTGGTGGTCCACTTCATTTGCAATGTCGCTTATAGACATCGGGATGTATTTTGATCTACGCTGGAAGAATACTAACCCCTATCGGCTAGGGGCCACCTGGATGTTCTTCAACTAACAATCCCTACAGCCTCGTCAATAGTCCGTGCTTCAACCTTTCCAGCATGATGGATAATACTACCAGTGGGTTTGAAATCCCTGTTTAGTGCAGACACATTTTTCCTCTCCAGACCCACGCCATATCGAGTAGTCCAGAATTCAAGTCATAACATCATCAGTTTTCTCGAAAGTACTGTAGAAACATTTGAGGACAGTCCCTTTTGTTGGTCAATTATGATCCACCATCCAAATGATTTTATCATCGTCAATGAGTCTATATCGACAATCACAGTGTTCAGCATCCAGAGAACCTTGTTTTTTTTTCTCAGTGGCACATTGTGATGTTTGGTCAATTCCAGATGGGATGAGCCCATCTATATAAGCGGTAGCAAAGGTGGAGTAAAATAGAACGGTAGAAGCGTCTTCATAGGACTTCTTCTTTGGGAGGATAGAGGCAGTCGTGAGAACCCCAGTATGGGGCGAGTATACATTCTCCTGATTAGACAGTGAAGAGAAGTCCAGTATGGGGCGATTCTACATTCTCCTGATTAACTGGATTTACGTATTCCAACCTTAGTTAAAACAAGGACACAATCACCAGTCAGATCCATGATTTAGGATCTGTTTTGTTTTTTCGTAGAATAGATATCAGGTAGGATATATGTGTACTGGGGTTGATTTAGTGAAACTAATAAATGGTAATCCCGAGAAGGTTATTCGGGAAGACCCAACATTCAAGAGTTGAGTGTAATTTGGTTTTTTAGGTGAAGAGGTGAGGCAGAGGAGGGGCGAGGAGTGTTAAATTAGAATTGAATGCATTACTTGATAATGTATTTGTTTTGCTTGATGTGTTGATAGATTGTAGTAGAGGCAGAGTCTTGTAACGCCAGATTTGAGATTCTGTAATAAAGATATAAGTAGGACCAGACGAGTTTTATTGTATTGTTACCAACGTTACACTGTTTGTGATCGTAGAGAAATGTGCTACTGTATGTTTGTGTGTGCAGAGAATCCAGTGGGGAGGTCAAACAACACACAGTCTCAGATATCTTATCCAAGAATAACAGCTTGTTGGAGGTCTGTGGTTAAATGATCTTTCTCTGCTTATGTTCTTCAGGAGAGTAGTCGTATAGGATAAAGTAGGTGGGGTCTATCTGGTCCCTTTCCCAGTCTTACATCAAGGGAGCCAATAACTACTCTATATTCCTGTAGACTTCTATCACAGAAAGGACTCGAACAAAAGACCTTATAGTGTATATCCGGGACCACTTTCATCCCTAGACAAATATTCATCGACCATTTACATTAAAAACCCCACAGTATACTTTTCGGTATTATTTTCCATAATCTCATCTCATCTCATCTCATCATGTTCCTCTTGTACCTTGCGGTGTCGAGGTGAAGTATACACTTCGTGAGAGTGCCCGGTTATGGGCTTCGTATATCGACATTCCCATGGATTCTGTTATTCCCTCAGTCCAACGTTTACGTGGTCGGCCTCTTCCTCTGTTTCCATCTGGTCTGTACATCATTGCTTGTTGTGGCATGCTGTTGACTGGTAGCCTACTTGCATGGCCAAACCATTTGACTTGCTGCTTTATAATAAAATCTAGAGCAGCTTTAACCCCCAATTTAGTCATGATTTCTTCATTTCTGATCTTATCTCTTCTTGATGCGTTGAGTATTCTTCTCAGGAACCTCATTTCTGTTGTTGTGATTTTTCTTTTCTCTTTTTCTGTCATTGTCCAGGTTTGGCATTGGTAGCACAGAGTTGGTGGGAAGATTGTGTTGTAAAGTGCTTTCTTAGTAGTTATTGATACATGTGTGTTCTTTAGTATTGGTGCCATTTGTCCAATGAGTTGATTTGCCTTATTGCACCTATTTTCGATCTCGTCTTCTGATCTGCCATTTGATGATATTATACTTCCTAGGTACTTGAAGCTCTTTACTTGTTTCAAGGGATGTTCGTTTAGGTGAATTGTTACTGTTTGTTCTTCTTTAGTTATAGTCATTACCTCTGTTTTGCTTGTGCTAATTTTCATGTTGTGTTCCCTACACATTTCGTTTAGACTATTCATGTGGTCTTGTAATTCAGCTTCTGATTTTGCTATTAGTGCTTGGTCGTCCGCAAACAGGAGTTCTCTAATGGTTAGATTTGCAGATGGTTCTTCTTCTGTGTTCTCGTCATGCGGTATTCTTGCTGTCTCTGCTTGGCTGGTTTCTTTACATATGTTGTCTATATATGTTATGAACAAGAGAGGGGACAGAACACAACCTTGTCGTACTCCATATCTTATGGTGAAAGGTTCTGAGTGTCCTCCAGTTGCTCTCACTATGCATTCACTGTTGTTGTATAAACTTCTACATAGGTTTGTTAGATGTGTACTCACTCCATATTGTTTAAGGATTTCCCACAGCTTGTTTCTATCTACCCAGCAAATGCCTTTTCTTGGTCGACAAAGGCTAAGTAGAGTGTTTCATTGAATTCGATTGATTTTTCTATAAGTTGTCTAAGAGCAAAAATGGCGTCTGTGCATCCTTTGTTTTTCCTAAATCCAAGCTGCGTTTCGCTTAGCTGGGGTTCTAACGTAGTTCGTAATCTTTTTTCAAGAATTTTGCAAAATATTTTCCCAGTATGACTCAACAGTGAAATGCCTCTGTATTGTGTGCAATCTCTTTTGCTGCCTTTGTTTTTCCAAATTGGGATAATTATGGCGTTTCCCCAGTCTCGTGGTGTCTGTTGTTCTACCCAAACATGGTTGAATAGTCTATGTAGCCAAGCTGTTCCTACTTCTCTTGCTGCTTTAATTAGTTCATTTTGGTATTTCATCCTGTCCTGGTAATTTGTTCAATGGGGCTAATCTGATGGCTTCTCTAATTTCTTCTTTTAGTATGTCTGGTTCTAGTTCTTCGGTGACATCTGTGTAGGTCTCTTGAATTCCTGTGACATCTGATGGGATGTTGAGAAGTTGTTCGAAATACTGCTTCCATCTTATTAGGATCTGTTTTTGTTCACTTATTGGTTCTCCATTTTCGCTGTTAATTATTTCAGTTGGATCAAAGGGTTCTCCTCTGGTTCGCATTGCACTTATCTTTTTGTAGAAGTTTCTGATTGCCTCCTTGTAGTTTTTATTTAGGGTTTCTCCATACTCTTCCCAGTCTTTTTGTGTTTCCCTCTTTACTATTCTACTCACATGTCTTCTCGCTATTCTGTATTCTCTGTAATCACATTCCTGTTTGCTCTTCAACCACTTTTTTTATTTTTCCTTTTTTTCTTTTACCGCTTTCTTTACTTCTGCGTTCCACCAACTTGTTATTTTCTTTATCCGTGTTTTGCGTTTTTTCGTGGTTCCGCATGTTATTTTTGCAGTATTTAAAATGCTTGATTTGAACATCTCCCATTCTTCTTCCACTGTTTTTCTTTCCGTAGGTAATTTTAGAAAGAGTTCAGTTAGTTCTTTCTCATAATTTTCCCTTACTGCCTCGTCTTTAAGGTTTTATTAAGTTTACTGATTCGCATGGCATGTATTTTCCTGCTCTTTGTTTTCTTCTTCTAATGGTTCTTATTGTAGCAACGACTGCTTTATGATCTGTGTTTATACTGAAATTGGGCACTGCTCTTGTATCTAATATATTTCTCTTTCTGTTATTTCTTGTTAATATAAAATCAATTTGGCTTTTAGTATCTAGATTGTTCCATTTATACCAGGTGTATACTTGCATAATGACTTTCCATAATGACTTTCAGTATAGTTTTTTGTATACTTTACAGTGTACTCCTTAATAATGTATGCGTATCCCATATATTTTGAATATATTAATAGATGTAATCTTTATATTTTTTTCCGTTGAGCTAGAAATATACCCTTTAGTTGTGCATCATATAAATACAGATGTAGAGCAGACTATGTTAGTTCTTCATTTTAGTGTGTCAACTGTTGTGTACAACTATTCGATTGCATTGCCCGGTTACAACTTTCTTGGTTTTGTTTTTTAAAAACTTGTTATCGCGGACAGTAGTGTGGGCTAGTGTTAGTAAGTTGTTGACTGAACTTCTGCGCGTCTGTAATTTGCGCCACTGTGTTTGTTTAACTTTTATATGAAATAACAGATTATTCAGTGTGATTTATAGTTTGTTAGTCTACTTATTCATGTTTAGTTTGTACAATCACTATTTTCATTGCTGCCTAAAGTGTCAACAATTCATTGTCTGGGTTGATAGATGCCCATTCTCAACCCCTGTCTCTAAATTGGTGCTGGGCACCCTTCTTTTTCCAATTCCTTTCCTTTTCTTGATAGATTAGGGGTCGGCAAGAGGTCTCTATTACTCATCACTCTGGAGCTCTTATCGTCTTGAGCCCCTCTGTCTTTTCTGGTACTTTCCCTTTCTATGTCACCCCTCTTCTGTACCGGGGTGAACATATGTAGAGACATAAGGTGACGGGGGATAAAGTGAGTCGGTGGTGCACGGAAACGTTTTCCGAAATTAAACCTGACAAAGCAGCCGTATTATTATGGTGATCAATAAATATCAACATGTTGTAAATGAGGTCCCGGACATCAATGTCAATGGCAGTCCGATCAAGAGAGAGAGAGAGAGAGAGAGAGAGAGAGAGAGAGAGAGAGAGAGAGAACACAATTAAATAACTGGGAAGTACATTTGACAGACGTTTGGTTTTCAAGGACCGCGAGAGAAAGGTGGTGTCAAAGGTCAAGAATGTTTCAATAAATTGAAGATAATAGCTGGGCGGATGCGGGACACATACATTTTATTTTATTAGAGTCGGTGTTTGGAGATTAGAGGTAGTGATCACAGTTTCAGTTCCTGACATACCGGGCTCGAAGTCGGCCGCTGGTGATTTAGGAACATACCGTTTTGCGTTGATATCCAGAATGGTATTATTATTATTATTATTATTATTATTATTATTATTATTATTATTATTATTATTATTATTATTATTCTCCTCCTTTTCCTCCTTCTTCTCTTTCTCTTTCGTCGTCATCTTCTTGTTCCCTCCTCCTTCTTCTCTTCCTTCCCTTTTCCTCTATTCCCATTCTCCTCCTCCTCTTCTTTCTCCTTCCCATCATTCTGCCTCTCTTCCTCCGCCACCTGCTGCTCCCTTCTTCATCTTCGTCTTTTGTCTTTTAATTTATTCTTTCTAGAGGAGTGCTGCAAACCTGGTGTTCAGAAATCAATGGCCAATTACTGAACAAAAATTACCTAGATATTCAATGAAATCAAATAAATGCTGACGTGATCGTAGCGTAGAGGCTAGACGTTCGCCTGTGGGCCGGTGGTCATGGGTTCAAATCCGCATCAGAACAGATTTCCTAAACTGACCTGGGCTTCCAGTTTAACATGGATACCAGAAAATGTTTTGGGAAGTGAAGGCGACCAGAGTGATACTGACAACATTACCCACTGGGTGCAGATGGGTCAATGGAAATGTGGGTGTATGCACAATGCGTCTTAAGGCGTGTAAAAAGGCCGTTTACTAAATACGCTGCTTAGAATAAATCCAGGGATTGATTGTAACGTCATGTAAGGGCAATAGAAGTAATTGCCAACAATTAATTAGTTCAATCACTGAATATGGTCTGGAGTTGCTGAAATTATCACATGGCCGACTGGAGAAACTGTGATGCATGCAAAGTAGATAACTATATCTGTGTATATGTCCATGCATTTGTATACTTGCATGCCCTTCAGATGACGTAGCTGTCAACCCAGCATTGTGGCTGTTCGTGATTCTTTGGCAAGTTTTACGTTCTGTAGGTTGCCATTCAATTAGCCTTGGTTGGCAGCTGATCTACGATCGATGCTAAACCAAACATCACTAACTTGAAGTTACCAGTGTTGACTGTGATACTTATCATTCTTTGGTTGTTGCAAGGGTTATATTGAGACCAAAGAGAATCTACACAAATCTAGCCCCAGGATCAATATTATTAACACCCACGATCCTGATAAGAGCTTTGAGTTCCAACAGTAACTTGAAGGCGCTTTCACTGATACATCAGAAAATTGAACAGCAAGTGAAAAGTGGGGTAAACTTAAGGAAACTCTTTATAACACAGCCGTAGGGGTTTACGGCACCGTGGATCATAAGAGGCAGGACTGGTTTGCGGCAAACAGCCAGACACTGCAGCCCTTGATTGATAAAAAGAAGATAGCTCTCTTAAGAAACAACGAAAGAACAACGCGTAACATTCTGAGTGAGCTAAAGCAAGCTAGGAAGGATGTGCAAAAGGCTGTCAGACACTGTGCAAATGACTATTGGATAAAGTTATGTGAGTCCATTCAAAATGCAAGTGATAAGGGAAACATCAGAAGCATGTATGAAGGGATAAAGAAAGCCTGTGGTCCAATGATCAAAAGAAGTGCACCACTGAAAACCTTGATTTGAGAAATGATCACTGATAAGAAACAGCAGATGGACAGATGGGCAGAGCACTATTTGGAGCTTTACTCAAGTGAAACCACACTTGCGGATGATGCCCTGTCAACTCTTGACCACCTGGACACACTTCCCACCATAACAGAAGTTAAGCGTGCTATAAATGAACTTGCATCTGGCAAGGCTGCAGGTAAGGATGGGATTCCAAAGAGGTTATCAGGAGTGGGCAAGACACACTCACTCTACAGTTTCACCAGCTAATAGAGCTATGCTGGCGAGAAGGACAAATCCCACAGGATTTCAAAGACTCCAGCATCATAATATTGTTCAAGAACAAGGGCGATCGGAGCGACTGTAACAACTATAGGGGTATCTCACTTATGTGTATCATTGGGAATGTATTTGCCAGAATTGTTCTGCGCAGACTTCAAGTTATGGGAGATCAAGTCTACCTCGAATCACAGTATGGCTTCCAACAGAACCGGTCTACCATTGATATGATATTCTTATTGCGACAATATACAAGAAAAATGCCGTGAACAGAATCTGCCACTGGTTATTGCCTTCATCGACATCACATTTGATTTGGTCAGTCGTGAGTGTCTGTTCAATGCACTAAAGAAGATTGGCTGTCCACCAACTCTTCTGTTCATTGTGGAATTGTTCCACACAGGCATGAAGGGTATAATCAATTTTGATGGTGCAACTTCAGAAGAGTTTGAAATCAAAAGTGGAGTTAAGCAAGGTTGTGTACTAGCTCCCCTTTGGAATATATTTTTCACTTCTACTGAAATATGCCTTTCGTGATCAGGATGGTGGTTTATAAATTCACTCACGCTTAGATGGCGGACTCTACAATGCTCAGAGATTGAAGGCTAAGACCAAAATTAGGACTGTACTGATCAGAGAGTTGCTTTTTGCAGATGATGCTGCAATTACGACGCACTCTGAGGAAGAATTATAACTTCTACTATCTTCACTCTCCAATGCTTGTTCTGAATTTGGTTTATCAATTAGCAAGAAGAAAACACAGATTATGTCCCAAGGTGCAAATGGGGCACCATCAATCTTTATTGACGACGCCGAACTGGAGATAGTAGACTATTTTTCATATCTAGGATCAGAGATAAATAGCAAATTATCACTAGATTAGGAAATCAACATCAGGATTGGTAGGGAAGCAACAACAATGAACAGGTTAACAAAAAGAGTCTGGAAAAACATTAAGCTTACTGCCAAACCAAAAGTCCTTGTCTATCAAGCCTGTGTGCTTGGTACTTTTCTTTATGGCAGTGAAGCCTGGTCAACTTACTCACACAAAGAGAAACGTTTAAACAGCTTTCATATGCGGTGTCTGCGAAGAATGCTTGGTATTAAGTGGCACGACAAAATCACAAATACTGAAGTATTGGAAAGATCAGGTTGTGTGACGGGTTGTTCCATGCTCAGTCTTCGTAAACGTAGATGGAAAGGACACCTTAGGAGGATGGATGAAGATAGAATACCAAATGACATCTTTTTGTGTGAATTACAGATAGGTAAGTGATCTCAGGGTCAGCCTCTACTACGATACAAAGATCTCTGTAAGCGGGACATGATTGATACAAGCATTGATAATGCACATTGGGAGCAAGTCGCTACTGAACGTGTTGCATGGAGGGCAAATATCGGAAACGGAATAAAGACAAAGGAGTAAATGATTGCAGATAAGTCACACAACGAGCGCGCGATACGTAAAATTGTGTATGATGGTGGAAATGACCATGTGTTCACATGCATCCACTGCGGACGAACATTTATAGTGCGATTTGGCCTTATCAGTCACATTCGCTACCACCATGGGTTGTAAATGTAACAAACTATCGTCTGTCAAGATAGCAAGGTGCCAATGAGTTTGCCATTGCTTTCTGAACGAGCGGCACCTATACCTTTTTCGAAAAACCAGCACCACTGTGTTTCGAACCCGGGTATACGGGATTACCAATCACGTCCGTAAACACCTTCGCCACGGAGTTCGGTGATTTATTACTGGCGTTTTTAATATTGTCGCTGTTCTCTGTTGAGGGGATACATAGAGCCTGTTCTTTTGTATGGATGTGACGCCGGAAAGCGTGGACGGTCATGACTTGACATTTCACTCAATCACCAGAGTGGTGGATCAGCTCAGTGTTCCTATCTTGACCATGCCATGTGGCCAAGCCATCCAGCTATTTACTTCTCGGTCTTCCCCTTGGTCTGTTCCCTTCGGTCTTGCTAGTTGTCACCAAATTCTCCCATTTATTTCTTCTCATAACATGTCCAAAAACACTCTGACTGTCTACGTTTAATTTCTCTAATCAATTTACGATTTTCATTTGTCTCCTCTAGTGCTTGGTCATTGGTTTTTCTGTCTGTCCATGGTATTCTTTGCATTCTTCTCAGAAACCACATTTCTGCAGCCATTATATGTTTTTTTCAGCTTGACTGCTCATTGTCCAAGTTTCACATCCATACAAAAGAACAGGCTCTATGTAACACCTCAACACTCTTTTTCTCGTTTCAGTTGACATCATTTTATTGGTCAATATGTTTTTCATCTTGCTAAAGGCTACCTTCGCCATGGCGATTCTTGTTCTAATCTCTTAAAAGTATCTCCCATCAGATGTTATGACTGTTCCGAGATAATTGTACCGATTCACTTATTGAAGAATATTCCCATTTACTTGTATATTACATTGTGGTATTTCGTTCTTCCTAGTAACTACCATAACCTGTGTCTTTTTATAATTAAATTCTAACCTATTTGATAATTAAATTCAATGTGTGCAACAACCGCATCTACTAATTGTTGCAGATCTTGCGCATTGTCTGCAATCAATACTGTATCATCTGCATATCTAATGCTATTGATTTTTCGTCCTCCAATGCTGATTCTATTTATATCTTCTACATTTCTGAAAATATTTTCACTGTATAGGGAAAAAAGATCTGGAGACATTACACATCCCTGCCTCACGCCTCTCTCAATAGGCTGATTTTGTCAAAAATGGCAAACTACTAAACATAAAATCTTGCCCTGTAATCACAAGCAGCAAAATATACTAGAGTTGACAGCTACGTCCTGTAACGGATATGCAACTAATTTTCTTAAATTGGAGTTTAGCAAACCTGTTAATTTTCTGGAATAAAAATAACGAGTAGGTACTACACATATTCTAATTATTGCAACCTCTTCTCAGGTGTGGTTAACTATTTAGGTCTTACAATTCAAAACGAGACAGACACAGATAAAACAAAAAATGAGGACGTCGTTAACCCGATTTACTTTTGTAAAACCTCACTCCTAGAGGTGAAATTACACATATATTTAGGTAGCAATGTAGGCAAAGTTGAGAAGACAGACAGTCGTAATAAGATAAGAATACAAGATTAGCCTCCACATCACAAGGCAAGCCTCCACAGCACTATACAATCTGTGAAAGTCAAAAACTGTTCAGTCAAAAACTGCGTGCTCTGTTTCAAACCACGTTTTAACTTCACATTCATCTTCGGCGTCATTCGCGAAATGTCTCCCGCCAAGGTGAGTTTTCAGTGTTTATGCTGACAAATGTTTGTCCCGTAAAGCGATGCATAGCTGGGTAGAAAAAGTTTCGAGGGTAAGTCAATAAGTAAGTCACACAGTTCTGTGGGATGGCAGGCAAATGAAAACATAGCACGCAGTTCCATGCAGCGGGTTTGGGAGGACTGATAAAACGATGGAATAAGTGCATCAATGTTGGTGGAAATTATGTTAAGAAATAAAGGGACAATGTATGTATACAAATAAACTGGTTTCAAGTTGTTATCATATTTAGTTATTTTTCTACAGCCATTTGTGGCTTACTTATTAACTTACCCTCGTAGTTTGCTTTTAATCTCTGTCACGCATTATCCAACAGATGTTATCATTGTCCCCAAAAATGTGAATGTATTGACGTGATTATGCATTTCCCATTTTAATGTGAAATCCCATTTTAATGTTATATTTATTTATTGATAAAACAATTGTTTCCGCTTTCTTGATACACACGGAATTGTTTTATTTATTTAATTGTTTCTTTTTTTTTAAATTCTGTGTTTGCTCTCTATTATCATGGATCTGTCCATCAAGAACATGATACTGGGGACAATTGGTTACTTAGACAAAGGAAAATGAGGACAAATGGAATATCGTAGACATGTGAAAATAACTGGACAGTTTAGAAAATACGAAGGCGGGAAAAAAGGAAGGCCACAACAATGATGGATTCAAGATGTGAATGAATTTTTGCAGACGTCAATAACAGAGACAGGTCATGTGGCTTATGATGAGAGACATTTCGAAAGAATGTTAAGTGGAGACGATATACACATGGCTGTCCACTAGATAATGATAATTACTACAATTTCCCTTGGATATCGTTGAGTTCTACGATGACCATTGGATAATGATGATTACTACAATGTCCACTGAATAATGATGATTACTACAATGTGTACTGAATAATGACGATTACTTCAATGTCCACTGAATAATGATGACTACTACAATGTCTATTAGATAAGATGATTAACACAATGTCTATTAGATAATGCATCAATCAATTGATGCATGACAAGGCAGACGTGGTTGCGGCCTTGTGGGAGCACGTGTACACCTCGGAGGAGCAAATGGATTACCATGGTCTGGCAAGAATGAGACAGCGAGGAGTGACGAGGGGATCTGGCCGACGCTCAACGCTCAGAGGAAAGGCGAGACGGACTTATAATCAGATTGCTACTGGTACTATTGGTGTTGGAACTCTTCGCTGGCTGCTGAGGATGAGGACAGAGCGCTTATGGGAATGCCCCGAATGCTGTAATGTCGGTTCCTAAATCAATCAATTAATCAATCAATCAATCAATCAATCAATCAATCTATTAGATAATGATGATTACTACAATGTCCATTAGATAATGATGATTACTACAGTGTCAAATAGATAATGATGATTAATATAATGTTCATTAGATAATGATGATTAAAATAATGTCCATTAGATAATAATAATTACTACATTGTCCACTGGATAATGATGATTACTTCAGTGTCCAATAGATAGTGATGATTACTACAATGTGCATTAGATATTGATGATTACTACAATGTCAATTAGATAATGATGATTACTACAATGTCCATTAGATAATGATGATTACTACAATGTCCATAAGATAATTATGATTACTACAATGTCAATTAGATAATTATGATTACTGCAATGTCCATTAGATAATGATGATTAAAGCAATATGAACTGAATAATGATGATTATTACAATGAATGGCCGTCTCAGTGGCAAAGGCGTTACGAAGGCGGTTTTAACGTGTTATGATGGCAGCCGGTCGTTCCGAAAGCAATGGCAAACTACTGAACGTAAATTTGCCAAGACATCTACAACAGCAGTGCTGATCTTGACTTCGATGTCCTGTAAATAGGATATGCAAAAAAAAAGAAAAGAAATTACAATGTCTATTAGATGATGATGATTACTGCGATGTCCACTGGATAATGATGATTACTATAATGTTCATTAACTGTTGCATATCTTTGCTGTTTCATCTATCAATACCGGGTCACCTTATAACGCATATGCTCATATTGTAATACAATAAATAAAGGATCTTGTTCACACTTTAGAGCTGACCTGGCATATGGTGCCAGACCCATGTTTGTATAGACCCATGTTTGTATAGACCAATCGGCGCTCGGTGGCTGAGGAGACCAGTATCACACGGTCCGTCTTTGCTTCCCTAGACATTCCTGGTACCCATTTTAGGTTGGGTCAACCTGGGAGACCTGGTCAAATCTGAAATATCCGAATTTGTCCATCTGCAGACTGAACCCATGACCTTCTGGTCGGTAGGCAATGTTCGGCCATTACGCTTGCGTGGCGCCCAGTATTATAATATATACAGTGCAGACCTGATAAGGAGAACTCACCAGGGACCGGAGAAATATTTCTTCTTGTCAGAAATTCATCGTATCCAGATAAGAGTTCAAGCATATGATAATGCATTTACAATGAAGAATACAACAATGAATTAGCGTTGAATACGACAGATGTATGACACAGAAAATATGTAAATCACAAAAATGTTGTAATGTACAAACTTGGCACAACTATCTTGAGAATAACAACTATTTACACTTTCAAATGAAAAGCTGCAATTTGTCTCTGAATCTTAATACTCGTACTTGAGTTAATAAAACAACAATGCCTTTCCGTGACATCCTTAAATTTAACGCCGCTTTTCGGTTCTTCATTCTGTGACAAAAATCAACTGGTCCATCATAAAACATGTGTCTGTACTGATCCTTATTTTTTAAATGATTCCTGAACATCTTGATTTTGGAATGTCGATGTACTTTGCTATTTCCATTTTTTTTTTTTTTTTGGGCCACTATTTTCCATTTCTTGTAATGGCTCAATCTTACTTTTCAAAGATACGGATTTTAACTTTCCAGCTATGTTTAGAGGGGAAATAACTCAAATGCTAACACCAACGAAGCGAGCAATTTCCGAAAATAGCTGAAAAGTTGTACACATGTCCATGTATTTGAAAAACAAGTTCGCCTGAAGCAGATCAAATTTTATAGTCGGGACACGTTTAATCGTTCGGCATATCAGAAAATTCGTGATAAACACATTCCGCTTAACCTGACCTCGTTTACTCAAAGAAGAAAAATTTCCGGGGATAAACAAATTCTTCTTCACAACAGAAATTCACCACATCCGATATCAACGTAAGCGGTAGGCTGATAGGCTAGCGGGAATGCACCTCTTGGTGGTAGTTTGCCTATGGACAAAGGGGAGGTGGGACCAGGTGGAGAAGGCGGAGGAACAGATTGAGAACCCATATGTGGAAAGAATGAGATTGCGGGGGATCGGCAGGGGTTCTGGAAGAATCTCAAAACAGAGAGGGAAGGCCAGGAGAACTTTTAATCAGATAGCGGTGGGAACGATTAGTAGTATGACTCTACGCTGGCTGTTGATCAAGGGGACGGAGCACGTGTGGAATTGTCCTGAGTGCAGTGATGTCTGTTCTTGACTCAACTCAACTCAACTCAACTCACCTTAAGCGGTTTGCACTGTATATATAATACTAGCTGACCCGGCCCGGCTTCGCCCAGCCCCCGGCGGGGATCTATCTATCTATCTATCTATCTATCTATCTATCTATCTATCTATCTATCTATCTAATCTATCTGTGACGAAACGACGCTTCATCTGTCTTTTGTCTACGGGATTCCGCACTATTTTGGCGTGTCATCGGGGACTTTCCCGGTTATAAATAGACCGAGGGAAGTCGATGGGATTTTCCGTCTAGAATCGTCTCGAAACACCGGGATTTGAGTGACCCGAGGTGCCGGGTGCTCCAACAAATTCCCGTGCGGAAAGATCTAGAAATTCTAGTGCGTGGAATGAATGTTGTCCGAGAAGTTGACGTTCATCAAGGAGCACTCTTTTCTCGTGTGCTTTGGTATGCGTGTTGGGGAAATGAGGCAAGAATAGGCATTCACGTTCTGACTCTCGAGGTGAGAAGACGCATGGCTCTGTGAGGCCAATGTTTTAGCGTCTCAACCCAACTAAGTTGCAGCTGACTGTTATCACATTACGGCATGTTTGCCCATGAACAGTTCTGGTAGCTGACTGGAGTCTGGTTCACACATTTCAGGTATTTACTTGGTTAATTAATTTAACTTTGTATTTGATCACAAAACGCAATCGTTCTAATCTCATTAAATATGCGGTTGTCTTTGAATCGCTAATGAGAAATCGATCGATAACGTCGTCGAGAAACTAGGGCGAATACACTTGCGTGTCTCGCGTTTGTTTACAAGTGTGTGTAGTTGCGTTACCTGTTTAAAATGTAGGCCTGTGATATTGGCGTATTGTGTTCAATTAGTATTTACCATGTGTGGCAACTTGTTGCATATACTATGTTGCTGTTCTATAATAGGACACAGTTACTGGTGTAGAATATGAACTTTACTTATGTCAATAAGTAGCTGAAGCTAGAAGAACTGTTGGATAGACAGGTAAGTTGTTAGTTGGAGATTCAGACAGTAGTGCTTAACCACAGGGAATGATGTAACTATTGTGTGTTAACGTAATAGTGAATTCATTTTGTGGGACTGTGGAATTCTGTGAGAAGGTAAGTTATTCATTGATGATGTGTGTGTGTATGTATATATATATACATTGACGAATACCCATGCTTTACTACTCTCAATATAGAGATAATGCTCTAATTATGTGAATAGCTAATTAGCATGACTGAAGGTTGCGTAGGCAGTGATAGGATGCATGTGGACCAATGTTTGGGCCAAATACTCTCACCGATCGCTCTTCCTTTCAGGAGTTGCCTGTTGAGGAACCAGCCTACTATAATTGTTGTTTGCCTGAAACCACTTCGTGTACCATAGCGAAGGGTAGAATCATTTACTTACCTCGCCTGGCTGAACCACACCATGCGAAAGGGTGAATTATCCTGACTGAATGTTCATCAAGTGATTCCAGTGCCCTGAATTTGCACATGTGGGACAGGATGGTTTGTTTCGGTTTTCTGAGTTTGAAGATGCTCTATTTCAGCAATGAGATGTTCAGCAACCTGAGCAATCACGCTCAAGTATAAGAGACAATAGACTGTATAAGGAATGATGTGGCTAGGTTTACCCAGTGAGGTGTATCAAGTTGGGGTAACCTCAGCTCTGGGAGCTCATCAAGTCCAAGTCTCTTGTGGTCCCATCTAAACGTCGGAAACTTGAAGCAAGATTAGCACATAACCTTGTGCTGTTCCTACGGCAGCTTTAGTGGCAGGTCATGATGAGACCTACCCCAGCTTTCGTATTGTGACTGTAAAAAAGTGTTATCAGTTGTCGTGGACAACTAATTATTGTCCAATTGAACATTGTTGCCATCCAATGTGAAATAGGTGCTTGATCCAAATGGTATAACTATAGTCTACTAACGGGGAAGTGTTGTTCTCATAGGACTTTAGTAAACTAGCAGCAGAACTTTACTATTACCCAACCAGGGGTACATGATATTATTAAGGGACCATTAGATTCGTCATTGGCTACAGACATTCATTGAAGTCGAGAGTAACTGGGGTCAACTCCAGGAGGAGGGTCTCCCAGCCAGGCTGTCTACAGAGAACTGTGTAGTGACTTTAACAGTGACACAGTAGGAAGTGATAGAATTGCAGTTCGTCCAGTGATTGTGGTCAATTGGTTACATCCTCTTGTGTCGATCCAAGATCTGGGGACGAAGTGGTCTCCAAGGTTCTAGTCATCTCACTGGAAGGAAGTCGGGTAAGTGGCGGACTGACTGGACGGGACATCTGCATCCAATCTACTTCTCAGCCTTATGATGATTGAGCCATATCTCTGATTCTGTCTCTACTCTATCCTCTACTTGTGTAAATAGATTATTCTATCAGGGTGTTCAATTCAGTTCTATATTCTCAAGGGCAGAATAAACTTTGTGTGTGTTGACTTACTCGTTGTACAATTATTGAGTGTGGTCTTGGACGATGCCTTATTGTTCATTGTCCCAAGGGAGTAGGTAGATAGTGGGGGTCTAGAATCAAGAGGGGCTTGTAGACATAATTAACTAATACGAGATCAACAGCAGAGAAAACAGTGTATCTACCTGTCCTGCCCCTGGGGTCAGAATACAAGGGAGTGTTAGAGACACCTCGGGTGTGGTTACCTCTCACTATCCAAGGTGATCTTGTCACACTATCTATCTATCTATCTATCTATCTATCTATCTATCTATCTATCTATCTATCTATCTATCTATCTATCTATCTATCTGTCTGTCTGTCTGTCTGTCTGTCTGTCTGTCTGTCTGTCTAGTCTGTTTGTCTGTTTGTCTGTTTGTCTGTTTGTCTGTCTGTCTGTCTGTCTGTCTGTCTGTCCGGCCCGGCTTCTCCCAGCTCCTTGTGGGGAGCATCTAATTTAATTGATATAAGTAATCATATACGCTGCCGTTCCCGTTCATGACTATCTGCTGTCTGTCTGTCTGTCTGTCTGTCTGTCTGTCTGTCTGTCTGTCTGTCTGTCTGTCTGTCTGTCTGACCCAGCCCGGCTTCACCCAGTCCCTGGTGGGGAGCATCTCATTTAATTCATATAAGTAGTCATATAAGCTCTCGTTCCCGACTATCTGTCTGTCTGTCTATCTGTCTGTCTGTCTATTTGTCTGTCTGACCCGGTCCGGCTTCGCCCAGCCTCTGGTGAGGAGCATCTCATTTAATTCATATAAGTAGTCATATAAGCTCCCGTTCCCGACTGTCTGTCTGTCTGTCTGTCTATCTATCTGATCCGGCTGGGCTTCGCCCAGCTCCTGGCGGAATGCTTTTAATTAAATTCATATAACAAAAAAAAGTAACTTAAGAATGTCCTTCCACACACAAACCATTATTCTTAATGAAAACTGTTTTTAGTCACCTACATGACTGTAGATAACTTCTTTAAACATAAAAAGATGAGTTAGAAAATTTTCACTATTTAAATAGTTGCATTATTTGTATGAAAACTTTGAAAATGCCTTAAAGATTATATCATTATTTATTATAACTCATATGCCTGTAAATAACTGTAGACAAAGAGTTTATAAATCTTTGAAAATAATGCAACAATCTATATATATAAAATACATAGCAATGCTATTAAAAGTTTTGCCCCTTGAAATAACTTTTCTTAAGTTAAGTCCCCTCGATATATATATATATATATATATATATATATATATATATATATATATATATATATATATATATATATATATATATATATATATATATATATAAATGATAATGTAAATTCAAATATTAAATTTTAGTAAGAAAATTGCTGATTGTACACTAACAAACTATAACAGTTGGCTGCACGGGAATGAAAAGAAAACATGTAGAAAATTTCATCTCAATCGGATGGACCATTATCGAAAGCATCAAATACATCCCTACATACATACATACATCGCCTTTTATATATATATATAGTATTATATATTATAATATATATATATATATAGAGAGAGAGAGAGAGAGAGAGAGAGAGATAAGTGCCAACTCGCATTCCTCTTCTATCTTTGAAGTCTCTCTTATCATTATTATTCTTTCGCTGTATGGCCTGCTCCGTGGCGAAGATGTGACGGACGGAATTCGTAATCCCGCATATCCGCGTTCGAACAACAGCTGTGAGCGATTTGTCAGCAGACCACCTTACTATGTATGCCTGTTGTTCACGAAGCAATGGCAAACTACTGAACATAAACTTGCTAAGAGATCACCAAGAGCCAAAAATGCTGAGGTTGACTGCTTTGTCCTGTAAAGGATATGCAACTAATTTTGTTTTCCTGATTTATAGAGAGAAGAGATCTGGTGACAAAAACATCCTTGTATAGCTCCTTGCTTTATTCAACAGTTCATGATTTACCTCTTTATTTCCTGTTATAACAGCTACTGCTTACATCCAGTAAATATCTTATAATATTCTAAAATATTTCCCGTGAATTATATATAATATCCTCCAACATTTTTATCAATTCATTGTGCTGCATTTTATGAAATGCTATGATGTTATCGAATAAAACATAAGTATAGTCTGTTTGTGCCTCTATTGGCCTCTCCATTAATGTATTGTTCTGAATATGTATATTTCTTTAATATGTTTTCTGTGAAATTCCACAAACCCAAGCTTTTCCTCGCTAATTTCAATCATTACTGAAGTCACCGAGGCGAAGTGGTTACATCGCCTGCCTCTCGCTCCGATAGTTGTGGGTTCGATTCAATTTTCTCGGAGACTCCTGCGTGTCGTCGCTGGAGCTTCCGAGTTCGTGCTCTATGCGACGCCTTCGGCAGCTCGTCCTGCCATATGGGATAAAACCTGGTGCAATGAAGGTGACTCTCCTGCTGTTTAAACCCTTTTACATCCGGACTCTTCTTCGTGAAATTCTCATTGTAATTCTGAGTAGAAGTTATGGGATTGATTATACAAAATTCTTCGCTTTCAATTGCGTCTGGTCTCTTGAGTAAAACCACACATAAAGATTTCTGCATACCACTAGGTGTTTATCCACTGTTGTAAGTACCATTCAACGGTTTAATTAATATTTATATTCGAAATATTCTTCTAATACGTCTAATTCCTGCACTGTGATTTCATTTGGATAAGTCGTTTATCTTTTCTTCGTGAGTTTGAAAGCATCAGTGACTTCTGTGTTTAGTATAAGTGGACTTTCTAAGTTACACTCTTCTGTTAATTATATTCATTCTCCATCGTATCGAAAACATTCCACATATTTATCATAGCATCCTCTTACATTAATAACTTTCATGTCTTTGATTTCAAACACATTGTGTATGATCCTCTTGCGAATATCACCAATTTTTGTGTGCATATATTTTATATCGTTAATTTAATATAAACGTATTTTTGTTGCACTGCTCGCTTAATCAAGTTTCTTTTGTCGTTATTCATTTATCTTTCGTTTCTTTATTTATTTTTTCGTATTCTTCGTTATCATGTTTACGTTTGTCCATCAACTTTAGACATCTTCAGTCATCCACTTCTTCTTAGCAGTTTGTCTTTTTTCTGACAATATATCTTTGCTTGTTTTTCAGTATTTTCCGGGGGTCGAGTGGTCTCGAGGTACGGTGTCCGCCTCGGGTGCTGGAGGTCCCCGGTTAAAGCCCCGGTGAGGGTCGGGATGTTTTCACGTGGACATTTAGTAACAAAACTTCCCATGGTCTTTGGGTAGTGAGATCGGAAGCCCGTGTATATTGTTGCGCACGTAAAAACCCCTCGGCAGTTGGAAGTCGAAAAAGAGTAGCATAACGGCGCTGCCCTGGCAAAATTTCGAGTTTAAAATCTACCCAAAGTATTTCAGGATCCTCGCCAGTGCTACGGTGTTCGTGCACTGAGCTGAGTTTCTCAGGACTCATGCATGAGTTAGGAGTAGAACGGATCAGTTATGGGTTACACCCGTGTGCCATGATGTTGATCCGTCGACTAAATTAAACTAAACTAAACTCGGTATTTTTCATTGCTCATTTCTGCTTTGTATTTCGGGTATTGAAATGTGTCTGTTTCTCACAATAATTCTGTATTTGTCTTGGATTATTTTTATCTGGTCTTAGAATATCTTTGCTAAGAATAATTTTTGGAACCTCCTTGTTAGTTTTTCAATGTTACTTTTATTTACGTACACAGTGGAATGTGATCACTGATACAGTCAGTCCCAGGTATTGCCTTCACCTTTAGCAGTGCACTTGGGACGCAGAGGTGTTTCCAAGGCACCAGGGCCGGGTTATATACTGGCCAAGACCTATTGACGCGTCCTCGCCGAGCGTCCTGGGCAACAGGTCCCTTGGGGTCCTGGCTGAAGTCAATAGGATCGCCGATTCCTCCGAAGTCGGAGAGTGTCTGCCTGTATGGCGAGGAACCACCAGTCTGCACACCAATAAGCCAGACATGGGACAACGGATACTCACGCAAACCTCAGGTCCTGTATGACATCACACTGATGTTGGACAACAGGATGCCTTCATCCGACATACAGGACTTTGCGTTGGAGCTCAAGCCAACGAACACAAGCAAGCAAGTAGTGCACTTCTAAATCTTTTTGGAATTGGTATATAGTTGTTTTCTTATGGGGTCTGTTCCATGTTTACTGTTGTCTCTTATATTGCATTATACAAACAGAATGGTTCAAATCAACATATAATTTAATTTTGTCCATTCTATCAGTTTTTTATCCTATTCATTATTTATTCCTAAACTACAATTGTTGGGTTGCACTTATTTTAGGCGTCGTTGAGAAGGGTTAGTAAAGTTCTAACACCTGTGACTATTGCCTTTCCTCCAATTTCCTACTTGAATCATGAGCAGTATTTTTCTAGGATCAAGTAAACAAAACAAACACACACGAAGGCATGCAACTAGCAACCTGGAAATCCTAAACTAAAAGTAATAACAATGATACATTATCTAGACCAATAACGTTAAAGAAAATATAATGTGATCCATAAACTCCGGTGAACTATGAACTCTGGTGAACTGTGGTCTCCACCATTTGTGTTTAATTCAAAGGAGACTATTGTCGAGTCAAAGATCCTTCCTTTAGTCATATGGCTGTAGTGGTACCTGTTAATGTAAGATACAATGAAAAAATTCAGTAGTTCATAAACACGTTGTATTAAAAAGAATCTCCTAACATTTCAATCGAAGCCAATACTGTCACCATCAGCTTTCACAATGGAAGCTGAATGCGCTTAACCACGTGAAATCCAGGGTGAATTCAGATCTCATAACAATTCTTGTAACCATATGAAGTCCAGAATGATCTCAGATCCGGACATCACTTCCGAAATGATCTATACTTTAGATGCATTTTGAGAAGACCATCTCATCATAATCATTATCCTAGTTATATCGGTAACCGTGGACAATCATGATTTACCATTCGCACGATCGTCATTCTTGGGTCAGGTATTTGTTCTTGCCCAGAATAGCCACAAGATACTTATCTCTTTTCCCCCGGGATGTATAAGCAGCAACAAAGAAGAAAACAATCTGACTATACATGTCCAGCAGCAACAAAGAAGAAAACAAAGTCAAGTCAGAAACGCAACTTACACCAGGAAGGGAGATGCGCAACTCTATTTCCGCAAGTAGATGCAGAAAAGAAACGCAATAAAGGCCCCAATCATATCACGTCAACACTGTTAACTACCAGCACTGGCCCTACATCAAAGAAGATCTGCTACGAGAGCAAGAGAACGTCCGAGAAGAAAATGGATTGACGATATCAAAGACATTGTACGATCAAACTGATTGACACTATCCAGTACCACCCATCAGACGCTGGAATGCCAATAATTCCTCTCCACGACGTTGGAAGGCAAACGTACAGGAGGATGGTGATGATGAACAGACTGACAGTTGAACGGGACCTTAACACCGTTATATATATATATTATCGAATCGGATGTGTAATACCTTGAAACCTTTTCCCCTATACTCATCAGTGGGGGACGTAATCAACAATGATAAGATACGTAGATGATAAAGTGCCGGTTCCGTTGCGAATGGGTTACGGGCGCAGTTCATAATCCCGTATACCCGTGTTCTAAACACAGTGGCGGGATATTTGGCAGCAGACAGCCTTGCGTTGGTTGTTTACGAAATCGTGTGAGTGCCGGTCGTTCAGAAAGCAATGGCAAACTAAGGAACGTAAACTTGCCAAGAGATCACAACATCAAAAAAGTGCGGGTGTTGACTTCGACGTCCTGTAAAGGATATGCAACTAACTAAACTTAAGATGATAAAGTATAGATTGTAGACCAGCGGGCAACGTCTGGCCGTTACATATTCGGGTTTCCTGTACAGGCAATACATAGATAGTATAAACACACATGGGAGCCGAGCAACCTTAGTGGCTTGTACACTTGCCTGCCCGTCCAGTGCTCATGTATTCGAATCCATATCGAGGCCTGGATGTTTTGCAGCGATCTGGGCTCAAACCTAAAATGGGTACCGGGAAATTGCATGGGGAGTAAGAGTGGCGGGCATGATATTAATTGCATCATCCATCGAGTACCGATTAGTCTAAATTTGGAATGTGCACCATATGCGCAAAACATGTAAAGGCTTGAAACGGAATCATTTACTTACTTCTTGGATTATAAACACACATACACTGAGAAGATATTTAGGACAAGTTATGGGGATAAATAATCTTGGGAACTTAGTGACAAATGGAAAACATGATAGAAAAATGCAAGTCACGGCAAAGATAAATGCCTAGATGGCTTTCCAACCTGGTGTAACGGGACAAGACCACAGACCTGATTCAAGACTTTTGTGATCGTGTGAGACTACGAACCATAACCCTCGCACTTATTGCCATGGTGAATGGTGATGAATATGCTAATGATAACCCCTGTATCTTGCTCTCCCGTCCACCTCCCACGTGATGATCATGACGATAATGGTATTCCATTTTTCTTGCCAACCACTCCATATGATGATGATAATGATGATGATAATGATGATGATAATGATGATGATGATGAAACATACCCAGCCGCCAGTTCTCACGTATTTGATCAGGAACTCCGGGAAACACTGTCTCGAGTCATAGACAACAAACTCTCTAAATAGCATGTTATCCCCACTGCCCAGCACTGAATCATATCCGTTGTGCCAGCCGTGTCGGCATCTTCTCCGGTTACACATACACGGTGGGTGTCTCCACTTCTGAGCGTCTGTGGAGGCAGGATTTAGAGAAGAATTCAACAGGATATCTGTCAGGTGATAGCAGGTTAAGGCGCGAAGTACACACAGAACTCATAAGATGTCTGCCAGGGGGAGGGGGAGAGGCCAATATAGCTGAATACGAGATAAGAGCTCTCGTATTAAACATTGAGTGCGCTGATATCGAGGTAGTGGGCTCAACCCCTAAACCGGACAGTTGGAATAAAATGTGGACTTCTTGTCCTTGACTTGGTGATGTAAATTACAAGTACCTCTAAAGTCGGATTGGGTTCGCCTGATGGCGAGAGACACTGGTAATATGGAAAGGTAATCCACACGCAAAGATCAGCCCAGTGCACAAGAAGTGTAGCACTTGTGAGGACTACGCTTGCGTTCTAAGCTAGCGAGGATATTTAGGACACGTTATGGTGTGGCTTTGTTGACTACACGAAGGCTTTGTATAAAGTAATACATGTCAACATGATAGAGATGCTTGCAGATCTACAAATTAATGGAAAAGACGTTAGACTTGTAAAAAACATATACTGGAATCAACAAGCTGCCATAAAAACTGATAATGAAGTAGATCAATAGATGTGTGTAATGTCTCCAGATCTTGTTTCCTTGTACAAAGAAAATATTTTCAGAAATGTACAAGATATGAAAAGAATCATCATTGGAAGAAGAAACATCAGTAACATTAGATATACAGATAATACAGTTGTGGTATACAAAAACGTCTCTACTAACATCCGTCTAGTGACGCTTTAATAATACCAATCCCTAATAATTACTGTTTAAATACCTTAATTTGGGAGAATAAAACAGTGATAGACTGACCGTGGCACAGCCAAATTTAATTGGCCTTAGTTTGGTTCACGTACCTGGCATACCGGGACTAAATATAAAACAAAGGGTTCTTTGTAGCCATTTTTGGTTCAGACAAACAAAGGAGACAGACGTGCTTTCCCTGCGGGGAGGGCAGTTTTGCCCTAAAAACCATCATTCTCTGCAACAATGGTACGTTAAATCTACATTATTAATATGTATTCATGTATTTTGATAAGGTAGATAAACCATTGTTTAATTAAGAATTAGTTAGAATGATAAATCAGCAATTCTTGTAAACCAGAGTCTGAATGATTTTTAGTACTAGGCACATGTGTGTGCCATGATGTAAAAATGTTCTTATATTTTTACAATTTCAAATCCCTATGTTAAAATCTCTTATAGGCATTGTGAACTCTTTTCTGTCAATTTTATATTCCTATGTTTAAATAACTTCTATGCACTGGGAACTATATCTCACTATCTATGCTTAGAAATCTGCAAATAATCTATGTACTATAGAGTAGGCAACTCTAAAGAACATTTTCAAAGAAACATTTCTCCATGCGGAAACAGACTACTGGGCACATATCTTATAAATGTACATTTATGTTGGAGAAATGGTTTTCCTAATTCCTAATCTGTAACTTGAAACTATCGTGCTAAATCTTAGTACAATCTTTTTGTTAACAGTTTGTAACTACACCACAGGTGTGATGGGCATGCAATCATGTCATAAAATATTGCTAGGAAAATGCCATGTTTGATGTTTGATCTAGAACAAAGACAGAAAACGCACGATATAAATGAATGTTCGGATAGGATGTGCCTTCAATTCGCATCTCACCATTGTGGTAGGGATTGATGTTAATAAATTGCTTGCAATATTCAGAAGACTGGACCATGCGGCATAGGTTATTCTGATAGATACACTCCGAATAATAGCAGCACTTGGCAAAATATATCACAGCGTTCACTAACCTCATACTGCTGTAAGCATTTGGGGAAAACAATGTATGTTTTAGTTATAGATTAACCCCTGAGAAAATCCAAAAACATAGGCTTCTGCATATTATTATGATTAATTAGCATGTATGATTCTCAGGTTAATTCATATGTGAGAAAATGTACATGTTGGGTTTCTCTGTTAGGAGATTCATCTATTTATAGTCTGTCATGATTGTTACTTTGCTGTGGGCATATACATTTTAATGTTACCCCTGGGGACAGGAGGATGTTGATGTAAGAATCCTTGAGTATGTCAGTACACAAGAAGACAGTGTTGAATAGCCTTGGCCTAATGCTGATTATAGTGAAGGAAAGGAAACATAGGTTATGTATGGGTTATTCTCATCAAGAATGAGAGATACAATATATACATGTTTGGACGAAAAGAATGGCTTCACTCATCTAATAGTCATATTAACAATCGCAGATCAAAACATAGACTGAAAAGATACCTCACTCACTATCAGAGCTGAGAAATCTCTACAACAAGCGACGAGGGACCTGTAACTTGGAAACCCACTCCTATCTCCTTCCCCTTTTTGTTTGTGATTGTGTTATAACCATGTTAACATAACACAGTAGATTAATGCCTGGGTTGTATTCTTTGTCATCCATTTCTATAGGCGAGTGGTGGTTTGTTGGACATTTCACCCATTAGGATCCTGGGTAAACAGCCCGGTGAAGGTGAGTCAGGACTAAATGGCTTAACCAGAGTCTGGATCTAGAAAAACATCAACGTTGACTGCTACGCTTATCCGCGGCTTAGCCAGCGAAAGACCTGTTGAAGAGAGACACTCAGCGATTTATAGTCCTACTTCTGTCAGGATAACCAGGATGGATCTCTGTATTTAATTGCCCATCATGATAAATGGATATTCAAAATACACCGACAACAGAGTATCGTCTACTTTTACGTCTGGGAGATGCCGCCTGGTACGCCATCAATCCGCGAGGTCAACGAAACCATGGGACATTCCCAGTTTCCTGTTCAGAATTGAATAGACCTTCAATCAGTCATACAGCAGCAGACTCAACACTAAGTTCTAGATACTAACACCAACTCAAACAAATGGGAGAAGACACTGAAACAACATAAGCCAGTACAACCAAGGTACCAACTTAAGATCCTCTGAAACATAACTGCGACACCAGATTACCTCAAGGTTCCAAAATCTGAAACACACTTAAATAAGCCATATCAACTCCAGATCTCAGACCTAAACACCATTAGAAGACCATATGAAAGCAGCTAGCGGAGTAAACGCCTTTACGCCTGCAACAAAAAGAATCATCTGATTGTTTCAACCCTGTTTATGTTTTGGAGGTAATATTCTTCAGTTCCATGCCTGCAGCAGATAAATCCTGTAAATATTTCCAGATGAACCAAATGAATGACAAGCAGCATTGTATGTCTACACTGAAATGAAAATACTAAATCTTTACTCTTTGCTGGTCCCATGTCAGCCTAAATGCCAACAACGGTGGAATAGGTTATAGACTGACGACTAGGTGGGTGAAAAATCTGTGGGAACCTCATTGGGATTCGGATATTATAAGCCGAGAAGCTGAAAAGTCGGCATCCTTTTCATCGGACATGGTGATATAGGGAAGACCCTTGGTCCAAGACTTAAGATGCGTCTCCTGAAGGTATGACCAACCCAGACCTCAATTTTCCACTGGCACCGAGCCATTTGCAACAGAAGATTCGTGAATTCAGCCCCAATGGAGGGGATAGGTGGTGAATTTATTTCCTAATATGGATTATAATTATTCAGCAGCCAACTTCAGTGGACATCATTTCTGTCCCGGATAATTATGGACATTAACTGCTTCGCACTGGAGAAGAATACACACCCGCAACGCCTAAAGGAATACGATAATTAATTAGTTTAATTATTAGTACCAACTGCTTTTTATATGTGTTTTTTCTATGCCGTGGATTTTTAAGGTCAGTAGTGTTGTTGTTGTTGTTTTTTTGTTTTTTTGGAAATGAGGTATAGCCAAAAGCTGGTTATGGAGTAGTTGAGTATTTTGACACCATCTCATCTCATCTCATCTCATCATGTTCCTCTTGTACCTTGCGGTGTCGAGGTGAAGTATAATCTTCGTGAGAGTGCCCGATTATGGGATTCATATATTGACATTCCCATGGACTCTGCTATTCCTTCCGTCCAACGTTTACGTGGTCGGCCTCTTCCTCTGTTTCCATCTGGTCTGTACATCATTGCTTGTTGTGGCATGCTGTTGACTGGTAACCTACTTGCATGGCCAAACCATTTGACTTGCTGCTTTCTAATAAAATCTAGTGCTGCTTTAACCCCAACTTTAGTACTGATTTCTTAATTTCTGATCTTATCTCTTCTTGATACGTTGAGTATTCTTCTCAGGAACCTCATTTCTGTTGTTGTGATTTTTCTTTTCTCTTTTTCTGTCATTGTCCAGGTTTGGCATTGGTAGCATAGACACCATCTCATTATTTTTAAATATGAGAACTGTAAAGGGTGTCAGAAACAACTGTTTTATATGTTGGGTTCTATATACTTCGATCATTGTTTGCCTTAATTATGTAAGGTTGGTCAAGGATAGTAGACCCAATTTGTGATTGTTGTGATGTTTGTAATAACATTGTTTTTTCTTGGGACAATGGGGTAAATATGTTTTGATACTGTAAATCATTCCCATGCCTGTTCATGAAATTCAATGTGACTATTACACTTTCATGTATGTTACTACAGATCTTGATTTAATGCTTGAACTGTTTGTCTAAAAATTGTTGATGTGTACATCAATTAAATGTGGTGTTCACCTGTGGTCTGGCCTAGGAGTTAAACGACTTTCTCCGTAATCCCGTTTATCCACGTAGGGTAACGCAGCGCGCGAGAATTTGTAGCGGTTCTCGCCGTGTTGCGGGATATGTGAGCCGGCCGCTCAGAAAACAATGGCAAACTATTGAGCGTAATCTTGCCAAGAAATCAACAACAGCGGTAAAATGCTGGTGTTGATAACGATGTCCTGTAGAAGGATATGCGGAGAAAAAATATACGAGTAAATGGGCATATTCTTAAACAAGTGAATCGGTCCAATTATCTCGGAACAGGCATAACATCTGATGGGAGATGCCTTGAAGAGATTAGAACAAGAATCGCGATCTCGAAGGTAGCCTTTTGCAAGATGAAAAACACACTGACCAATAAAACGATGTCAATTGCTACGAGAAAACGAGTGTTGATGTGCTACATAGAGATTATACTTGTGTATAGATGTGAAGCGTGGACAATGAGCAGTCAAGCTGAAAAATATCTGAAGGCTGTGGAAATGTGGTTTTGGAGGAGAATGCAAAGAATACCATGGGCAGACAGAAAATCCAATGACCAGGTCCTACAACAAACAAATGAAAATAGTAAACTGATTAGAGAAATCAGACGTAAACAGTCACAATTATTTGGGCACGTTATGAGAAGAAATAAATTGGAGAACTTGGAGACAACTGGCAAGATCGAGGGGAAGGGAACAAGGGTAAAAGAGAGAAGTAAATACCTGGATGGCTTGACCACGTGGCAGGGTCGAGACAAGAACACTGAGCTGACCCACGACTCTGGTGTGATCCAGTGAAATTGCGAATCGTGACCGCCCAGTCTTATCGGCGTGGCACATGATGGATGGACATGTTGTGGACAGAAAGATGGAATATTGAAAGGAGTCACTATATGTGCAGTAATAGTGTTGTTATGGTGATGAGAACGGCAGTGTTAGTTAAAATAAAACAAGTTAGTTTCGTATCATGTACAGGATGTAGTTGACACCTCCTGCATTTTCCCCCGGCTATTTGTGATTCCTGGGAAAGTTTACGTTCAGTAGCCTGCCATTGCTTTCTTAACAACCGGCACTCATACATTTGTATGTAAACCAAAGCAAAGCGGTCTGCTTCCAAATGGGCCGCAATTGTGTTTCTAACGATTTATGCGGGATTATAATTCGCATTCGTAACTCCTTCGCTAAAGAGTCGGCCTAAAGTGTAAACTAGTCCTGCTTGCTTTACTCCTATAATACGTTAACACAACCGATAGAAGTGGGCCTAGATTTAACGGATATAAATGCGATGACAGGCCAGGGAGACAGATAGATAACCATAGCTAGACAAACAGATAGACAAAAACACATGATAGACAGACACATATATATATATATATATATATATATAATGTTTTTAATATCCTTTACAAGACATCGCTGTCAACATCAGCATCTGTCAGCTGATTGTTGATTTATTGGCAAGATTACGCTCAGTAGTTTGCCATTGCTTTCTGAGCGACCGGCTCCATACTCTCATAAGTCACTGGCGCGACTCGAACCGCTTCCAATTCTCGTGCGCTCACGTCAATCACGAGAGTATTCGGGGTTACGGAGACAGCTACTAACCCCTCGACCGGCAGACAAATATATAGAAAGATAATTAACGCAGTTAGGCAGACAGATACACATAGATATACAGACAGATACACATAGATATACAGACAGATACACATAGATATACAGACAGATACACAGGCATATCAACAGACAAATACATGGAGGGACGGACGGACGGACACAGATTCAACAAGAGGATATCTAGATAAGTAGCTTGCAGCTAGCTAGGTATGTATGCTGATATATAGATGGGTAATTAGACAGATAAAAACCTATAAAAGATTATAGAAACTCGTCTTACCACATTTTCCGCACATATAAGCGTTGCCCAACAACACCCTGCACAGGAGTAGCGTCAGTTCTGTCCCGTTCGGTGCTCGGTATCCTTTATCATCTGAAAGAGGCAATGATCTACACATTTATTATCTCATCATCATCATCGTCATCATCATCATCATCATCATCATCGCATCTCATCTTGTTCTTGTTGTACTTTGTAGTGTCAGGGAGAAGTATAAAAGGCGGGAGAGTGCTCGTTTATGGGCTTCATGTTTCGAGATTCCCATGGACTCTGCTATTCCCTCTGTCCATCGTGATCAGCCTCTTCTTATGCTTCCACTTGGTCTGTACATCATTGCTTGTTGTGGTATACTGTTAGTCGGTAATCTAGTTACATGGCCAAACCATTTGACTTGCTGCCTTCCAATATAGTCTAGCGCTGCTATAGCTCCCACTTTAGTCCTGATTTCTTCATATTTCATTTTCTCTCTTCTTAATATATTTGAGTATTGAAGATTAAGCGAAACCCACTACTGGCAACGCTGATCGTATTCCGGTAGGAACCTTAAGCCTTGTCCACGTCACATTGGACAAGGCTCAAGGGTCATACCGGAATACGATCAGATTTACCAGTGGTGGGTTGTGCTCAATCTTCAAACCTCAAATCCCGGAACAACCAAATAAATCAACATAGCGTATTCTTCTCCTGAATCTCATTCCTTTTGTTCCGATTGTTCTTTTCTCTGTTTCTGTCATTCTTAGTAACTATTGATACTCGTTTGTTCTTTTGTAATGGTGTCCTTTGTCCAATCAATTGGTTTGCCCTATTGCATCTCTTTTCGATCTCGTCTTCTGATTTGGCATTTGATGGTATTATACTTCCTATGTATTTGAAGCTCTCTACTTGTTTCAGGGAGTGTTCTTTTAGGTGTATCTTTGTTGTTATTTCTTCTTCTTTGGTTATAATCATCACCTCTATTTTAAAGGAGCTAATTCTCATGTTATGTTCCTTTATATACTATTCATGTTGTCTTGCAATTCTGCTTCTGATTTTGCTATTAGTGTTTGATCGCGCACAAATAGGAGTTCTTTAATGATGTAAATTGCTGTTGGTTCTTCTACCGTGCACTGTTTGTCATGCGGTGATCTTGGCTGGTTTCTTTACATATGCTGTTATGCTGTCTATATAGGTTATTAACGGAAAAGAGGGGGGGGGGGGGGTGGAACAGGACACAACCATGTCGTACTCCGGATCTAATGGTGAAGGGTTCTGAGTGTCCTCCATTTGTTCTCACAATGCATTTATTCACTTTTGTTGTATAAGCTTCTACATAAGTTTGTTAGATGTGTACTCACTCCATATCGTTTAAGGATTTCCGACATCTTGTTTCTAGCTACTCTATCAAATGCCTTTTCTTGGTCGACAAAGGCTAAGTAGAGTGTTTCATTAAATTCGATTGATGTTTCTGTAAGTTGCCTAAGAGTAAAAATGGCAGCTGCGTATCCTTTGTTTTTTGTTTGTTTCCTAAATCCACTTAACTGGAGGGCTATTGTAGTTCATAATCTTTTCTCAAGAATGTCGCAAAATGTGTTTCCAGTTATCAGTTCAGTTATCAGTTATTAGTTGAGGTATCTTCATTGCACTCCGGACATTTCCATAGGTGCTCAGATCCTCCCTCCAGCATATGCATCAGCGTCCGGTGGCTAATAGTGCCAGTTCTGTGTTGGTTGACGAGGCGGTTTGTTTTCCCGATGTACCTCTCGCGTCTGGCCGTGCCGATTCTTACTCCCAAGTCTTTCATCCTGGACAGCGATGTGGAATCACTGACGTCAAAGTCCTCTGTTCTCGACATATCTTTGAGGACGTTAATAACATCGGCACGATCCATGGGCTGGCCATCTACAGGGGGTGCAGAGCCAGCCAGTTTATCAGCTCGTTCATTTCCCTCGACTCCCGCATGTCCCGGGACGAAGATGAAGCTGACTTTACGGACAACAGACTTCCGCAGTGACTCAGTCCACTGTCAACGTACAGATCCAGCTTCGACCTTCTGAATCATGCTCATTGAATCACTTAGTACACACACGTTGGTATAATGCTGTGATTCCAGCCATATGAAAGCCTGTGTAACTGCCATCACCCCATCGTCATGCTGCTCGTGGTCATAGAGTGGGCACCACTGGATTCTTGAACGGTTCGTCCCCACGCACTTCTCTGCTGCTTTACAACAGATACATCTGTATAGATGAGCACTTCGGGGCTATATGTGTTTCCAATATGACTCAAACAGGAAATGCCTCTGTATTGTGTGTAGTCTCTGTTACTGCCTTTGTTTTTTCCTAATTGAAATAATTATGGCGTTTCCCCAATTTCGTCGTGTCTGTTGTTCTACCTATACTTGGTTAAATAGTCTATGTAGCCATGCTGTTCCTACTTCTCTTGCTGATTTACGTTGTTCATTTGGTATTTCATCTTGTTCTTGTGATTTATTCAATGGGGCTAATCTGACGACTTCTTCAATTTTTTCTTTCAGTATGTCTGGTTCTCGTTCTTCCATGGCATCTGTGTCTGTTTCTTGAATTCCTGTGGCTTGTGACAGAATGTTTAGAAGTTGTTTGAAGTACTACCTCCGTCTTTATGGGTTTGTTTTTGTTCACATATTGATTCTGCTTTTTCGCTGTTAATTCTTTCATTTGGATAGAAGTGTTCTTCTCTGAATCTCATTGTACTAATCGTTTTGTAGAAGTTTCAATTTCCCTCATTGTAGTTTTTATTGAGGGTTTCTCCATATTCCTCTCAATCTTTTAGTTTTTCTCTCTTTACCATTTTATTCGCATGTCTTCTTGCCATTCTATGTAAACATGGTCCTGCTTGCTCTTCACCAATTTTATATATTTTTCCTGTTTGTCTTTTATAGCTTTCTTTACCTCTGCGTTCCACCATCTTGTTATCTTTGTTATCCGTGTTTGGCGTTTTTTTCGTGGTTCCACATGTTATTTTTGCAGTATTTAAAAAATCTATATTTGAACATCTCCCATTCTGCTTCTATTGTTTTTTCTTTCTATAGGTAGTTTTACAAAGATTTCAGGTAGTTATTTCTCATAAGTTTTCCTCACTGCCTCGTCTTTGAGGTATTTTAAGTTTACTGATTTGCATAGCATGTATTGTCATAGTCTTTGCTTTCTTCTTTTGCTGGTTCTTGTTGTGGCAATAAATGCTTTGTGGTCTGTGTTTATACTTAAGTTGGGCTCTTTCTGTTATTTTTGTGTGTGTTAATATCAATTGAATTTGGATTTTGGTATCTAGATCGTTCCATTTGTACCAAGTCTATATTTGTGAATCACGTGAAGTAATTATGTTGATGTTTATGAAATGAGATAATTATTTATATATTTTCGAAACGAGGTAATTATCCACCTGCTTGTGAAACGAGGTAATTATTCACCTGTTTGTAAAAGGAGTTAATTATTCACCTGATTGTGAATTGTGGCTCGGCGGCGAAGGAATTTCGGACGCAATTCGTAATTCCGCATACCGCGTTCGAAACACAGTTTCGGCGATTTGGCAACAGTCCGCACTGCGTTGGTTTTCATACAAGATATGTGTGCCTGTGGTTCAGAAAGCAATGGTAAACTACTAAACGTAAATTTCCCAAGAAATCACAAACAGCAAAAAATGCTGGGGTTGACTGCGATATATCATGTAAAGGATATGTAACTAACTTATTTTGTGAAATGTGTAATTATCAACTTGATTACGAAACAAGGTAATTATCTACATGTTTATGCAACGAGATAATTATCTATATGTTTATTAAAAGAGACAAACTTTTCAACATGTTTTTGAAATTAGGTAATAAAAAACGTGGTGATTATTTTCATGCTTGTGAAGCTAGATAAATATCTTCATGTCCATAAAACGAGATATTTATTTATGTTTGGGAAATGAGGTAGTTGTCTAAATGTTTATCAAAAGAGATGATTGTCTATATGCTTGTGAAACGAATTAATTATCCTACGTTTACAGAAAGAGGTATAAGTAACAACACGCTTATGACCAGCCGTAAATTATGTACCTAAGTGATTATCCATAACCTTATTGAAAGAGATAATTAACTCTAATTGCATGGAATTTATAATTATCTCTTGATTTATATGCTAAAATGAGTCCCGTGGCATATCATGCCCTTGGGGTGTGAAGTGTTCATCATCATGTGCCATGTCGATAAGCGAGGGCGGTCATGTTTTGCCATCTCACACGATCACGTCTATGCTTCCAATGCCAAACCTGGACAATGACAGAAAAAGAGAAAAGTAAAATTACAACAATATAAATTAGCTTCCTGAGAAGAATACTTAATCTATAAGGAAGAGAGAATATCAGACAAGAAGAAATAAGGACAAAGGCGGGGGTTATAGCAGCGCTAGATTTCATCAGAAAACAGCAAGTTAAATGATTTGGCCATATCAACAGTATACTAACAGTATGCCGTAACAAGCAATGATGTACAAACCAAAAGGAACCAGCAAAAGTAACATTTATATATTTTTTCATGTATGAAGAAGAAGAAGAAGAAGAAGAAGAAGAAGAAGAAGAAGAAGAAGAAGAAGAAGAAGAAGAAGAAGAAGAAGAAGAAGAAGAAGAAGAAGCGGGGCAGTGGAGGAAGAAAGGAAGGAGAAAGACGATGAAAAATTTGAGGAAGAAAAGGATGAAGAAGGCCAACCTGGAAGATGAGGAAGGAGAGGAGGAAGAATATGAGGAACAGGAAGACAAGGATGAAGAAGAGGAAGATGAAGAAGAAGAAGTAGGAAAAGAAGGTGAAGAAGGGACGAATGGAAAAAGAAGAGATGGAAACAGAAGAGGAAAAAGCAAAGAAAGAAAAGAAAGATGAAAAAGGAGACCGTTGATGATGATGATGATGATGATGATGATGATGATGATGATTATGATGATGATGATAAGGATGAGGAGGAGGAGAAGCAAGGCGAAGGAAAAAGGAGTAAGATGATGACCAGTGAGGAAGAAGAAGAAGAAGAAGAAGAAGAAGAAGAAGAAGAAGAAGAAGAAGAAGAAGAAGAAGAAGAAGAAGAAGAAGAAGAAGAAGAAGAAGAAGAAGAAGAAGAAGAAGAAGAAGAAGAAGAAGAAGAAGAAGAAGAAGAAGAAGAAGAAGAAGAAAGAAGAAGAAGAAGAAGAAGAAGAAGAAGAAGAAGAAGAAGAAGAAGAAGAAGAAGAAGAAGAAGAAGAAGAAGAAGAAGAAGATACAACATACTTACCTGAATATTGGTCAGCTTTCGTGATTTCTTCAGCAAAATAGATACCCTGTCCATACAAGCCATTTGGGTCAGTGCCACCTATATTAAACCCCTGCTGTATTATACTGTTGGCGGCATATGCCGATGTACCATGGAAAAGGTATATCTCATTCAGATCCCCTTGCCTGCTCTCTTTCTTAAACTGCCAGATCTTCTGAGGAAAGCCAGTAATTCCTTCAACATTGTCTCCATTAGAAGTTTTCATCCGTACTAAGTCTCTAAAATTACAGTATGCTGGAAACAGCATGCGGTTTTGCACTCTCTTTATGTCAGTGACCGATATTCCATAGTAATCTAGGTCTTCAGCGTCACGTCCCCAACCAACCTTGTCAGGATCAAATGTTGACTCAACCATTTTCGCTATGGTCTGATAAAGACTGTACGACACATCTTCTAACCAAAACCACTGTTGGGGTGAATACCAACCGACGTATGCCATGGTGTCCTCACTTTAGAACTGTAAAATAAGAAACACATTTTTTTCTGTGTTAATTCTCAGACAGTCGTATCCAACACATATTCTAACCAAACCCCTGATTTGGATGAAAGCCGACTGCTGTACGCCATGCTGTCGTCATAATCTTGTCTGAAAGCCCGTAAGAATAATAAAGGTGGTAAAAGGATGCCCCTGTCGCCCAGCTACTGAATTAAGTGCGTGGACCGACAGTGTGAATGGGGATTTCATGTGGAATGCTTTTACATCTGTTCGCGGTTGTTTGTATCAACATTTTACATGCGACAGTGGGGTTCATTTTGTGATATTCAGCGGCACAGAAATAGGGTCATGCGGGCAGATTTTCTCAATATGATGCAAATCTTCGAAATGCCGCCCCTTAATTGCTTTTTCTTTGAAATAACATTCGATTGTGATTTTTTTTTTGTTTTAAATGTACGAATACTATTTTTGTTTTGAAAATATAAAATACTTTAAAATAATTATATCAAATATCAACTACAACAATCTACTACAGTTTTACCCTTCTAACTTTAATTGTAGCAAATTCATTAATTAGGGATGTGTAGTCTAGTGTGGCAGCCAATGTAGATTCAATACGTTTTGTTTGGCTTACTGAACATCTATTGTAGTGTTTAATTAATTTTAATTTGAAAAAAAAAAAACACGTCTTTCCCAGGAAGTGTTAATAAAATTCTCAGAGCTACAACAGTATTCGGATACAAAGTAATTAAGTAATTTTAGCACAAATAATTTAAAACATCCAAAGGTTTCATAGAATATGGTAGCATTCGGGATACATCACGTAATTTGTCTTGAAGATAATTTGCATTTATAGTTGATTCATTTTCGACCGAAAGTATTGACTGGAGACTGGCACAATAATTTTATAACGTTTTGTCATCTATTTCCTTGAGTTAATGTCATATACAAACTGCAAAAGTTTGCTATGAGCTTTCCAGAAGCTTGAATCGTTCATTCAGAGAATTAATGGTAATGTCCAGAATATCATTGAAAAAGTTATGGGTTTATCGACAGCTTCTTCATATTGATTATTTGGTTGTTTCGGAATTTGAAATTTAAATATTGAGCACAACCCACTACTGGCAACGCTGACCGTATTCTGGTATGAACCTAAGGCCTATCCACGTTAATATGGAAGCACTATACGCGAGTTTAACTCTCGTTTGAGCTCGTCAGTAGTGCATATCTCTGACAGGATCCAGAAACAAGCCCCGAATCACTGGCGCGTGAAGCGGGTGTGCAAACACGCGGCACACGGTGGACACGCCAAATTATCATAACAGAATACCACAACGCTACCCATCGTAGGCTATGCTTAAGATTGCCCAATCGCCGCGACTGATGTCCGTCAATCGATGTGGATCCGAACGATCAGAACTTCTCACTGGCAAGGAACACCAGGCCTCCTAAAATCCAGTGAGCAAGAATCAAATTGATTATTTGGTTGTTTCGGGATTTGAAAAATTCAAAGCGTTGTGGTATTCTGTTACGATAATTTGGCGTATCCAGCGTGTGCCGCGTGGTTGCACACCCGCTTCACACGCCAGTGATCCGGTGCTTGTTTCCGGATCCGGTCAGAATATGCACTACTGACGAGCTAAAACGAGAGTGAAACTCGAGTATAGTGCTTCCATATTGACGTGGATAGGCCTTAGGTTTATACCAGAATACGGTCAGCGTTGCCAGTCGTGGGTTTTGCTCAATATTTAAATTTCAAATCCCGAAACAACCAAATAATCAATTTGATTATTGCTCACTGGATATTAGGAGGCCTGGTGTTCCTTGCCAGTGAGATGTCCTGATCGTTCGGGTCCACATCGATTGACGGACATCAGTCGCGGCGATTGGGCAATCTTGAGCATAGCCTACGATGGGTAGCGTTGTGGTATTCTGTTATGATAATTTGGCGTGCCCAGCGTGTGCCGCGTGGTTGCACACCCGCTTCACACGCCAGTGATTCGGGGCTAGTTTCCGGATCCGGTCAGGGATATGCACTACTGGCGAGCTCAAAAGAGAGTGAAACTCGAGTATAGTGCTTCCATATTGACGTCGATAGGCCTTAGGTTTATATCAGAATACGGTCAGCGTTGCAAGTCGTGGGTTGTGCTCAATATTTAAGCTTCTTCATAGTCAAATTAACGCTTTTTCCTTCTGGCTCTAACTTCAGTTTCGGCAGGAAATTATGTACTACATTCAAGATTTTCTAGTTTAAGTGCAAAAATATTATATATATATATATATATATATATATATATATATATATATATATATATATATATATACATATACATATATATATATATATATATATATATATATATATATATATATATATATATATATATATATATATATATATATATATATATATATATAAATATAATATCTGATTTACTGATTTAAAACACTGCAAAGAAACCTGCCACTTCTCGAGACAAACTAACATTAAAATCAAATACTGTCAATAATTGTAAGCTCAAAGCATAACTATCAACACGTAACACGTGAAATTATCTTTTGCTATAATTTTTGCCTCAGATTTTAGGAGCGGCCGCGCTGTATTTTTATTCATTCATTCATTCATTCATTCATTCAGTGGCATGTTCTTTGCAGCACCTTGCTCCCATAACAACCGTCCAGAAAACTTCTCTGTTATAAGCAAGATGTCCAGCGTCCAATACACTCATCTGGAGATCATCTGGCACATTCTGCACCCATATTCTCTTTGGCCTTCCTCTTCTTCTCTTCCCGGGCATATACCCCTCCATGATTGTTCTCTCCAAACGTTCATGACGTTTCAAGAGACCAAAATATTTTAATTTTCTGTATTTTATCGCCTTGTCTTTAATATTCAGATCTTACCGTATGGAGACATTTGTTCTTTTCTGTATCCAAGATATTCTGAGAACGTCTCTATAACATTTATATTCAAAGGCATTCAGGCGCTGTTCAGCTTGTTTAGTAAGTGTCCATGTCTCACCGACGTACGTTGCAATGGGAAAGATGCATGTTCTTAACAATCTAACTTTTGTAGTTCTAATATGTCCCCTCCACAATTTATTCAGTTGTTTTAGTTTTTTTGAAAAGCAATAGATATTCGTCTTTTAATTTCCTTCATGTCACCATTCTCAGTAAGTAATGAAACAATATATTGGAAATTTGCAAGCCGCCTCCATTTTTCGCTCATTAACATATATTTCTTTCTCCATAACAGTTTTATCTGTATGCATTATCTTTGTGTTTGCTATGTTAAGATATAGGTTTTGATTTTCAATATTCATTGGATTGAGGTTATTAGTTATTATAGCACAGGCTTGTCCATGGGAATGGGATCTCCATGGGAATCCCATGGTAAACGTCCCATGGGATGGGATGGGACGGGACGGGACAGCAAACATTTGTATTTCCTATGGGACACATGGGACAGTAACCATGTCATAGCAACTTTTTTCTTTAAAAACCTTTTTAAAGCCTTTTATCCTTCCTTTTTTTAATATATTTGTATCAGTTCTTTATCTCGTGGTGGGACAAGTGATAAATTAATAAATGCTCGCATGCGATCATATTACCAACGTTTCAATGCTCATTTAAAAAAAAAAAAATTACTCGCATTACTTTAATGATGATGATGAAGAATTCTTAAACCACATTCCCAATATTGTTCAGATTAAAGGAATGCTATACATACATGAGAAATTCAAAACTTTTTTGACAAACTAGAAATTGATGGTGCTACATCTCATTTAATTTTGCTGTTATACTTCCTCCTAATCTATCAGTTGTACAAAGTTATTGTTGATATTGACGAAGAAACTTCCAGCAGCATGGTGAAGAAATATTGTCAGAATCTTCAGAAAATTATTGGAGAAAATCTTTGGCCATATTGCGGCAGTTCTTTGGCGGTTACTGCAGCATTCCTTACTGGAGTTGACATTAAAGCCGAAATAGAAGACATGGTCAAGTCAGTTGTTACTAACAAGAACGGGAAAGTGGACACCAATAAATGGGCCAATGATTGGATCGCTTTTTCTAAGTCTGTTATTCCAACTGTTATTTCAGTCATCAGAGATTTCAATCTTTCTTCTGAATCATCTGTTGTGTGTGAAGTAGCAGGAATTGTAGAACAAAAGCCGAAAAGTGATTTTGACTTATTTTTTTTGATCCTCCACCAAACAAAACACTTGAGTTTGATGACCCCAGAAACAAATGCCTTGAGGATGAAGTCACCATCTTTCAAAAATTACGGCAACCAACTTCAAAACCATTAAAGTATTGGGAAAATGAACATAGGTTTCAACTGCTAACAGCAAGTGCAAAAATTGACTTGGCCATACCAGTGTACTCAGCGGCAGTATGGCACTTATTTAGTGCAGCTGGATTGTTGTTGAGTAAGTTACGAAAACGGATGTTACCAGTCGATCAGAAGAAAATTGATAATGTGCTGAATGAGCAGAGTGACTCTGAAACAGAATGAGTGTGTCAGAATGACACTGAATTGTCATATTTAGATTAAACTTTGTTTTAATAAAATACTCTTAAATATTAAAATTATTAAATTATGTTGTTTTACATGTTTCTTTGTATATGTAATCCTATTTAGTAGACACTAACCCTAAACTTTCATAAATCTGATAATTTTATTTGAACTGTGGTCCATATTAATATTATCATGGGAATCCCATATGGATGGGACAGGCAAAATGACCGTGGGATGGGGTAGGAATGGGACTGAAAAATGTGTCCCATGGACAAGCCTTGTTATACCATTCTGTGATGTGGATAGTACTACTGAATCACCAGCTTATCGAATCTCTGGTAATTCATGACCACCAATATTTATGGCATCATATTGCTCCCTGTTTATATCATCTCGTGACATTTCTCATATTTTCGGCGTACAGATTTAACAAATAGGGGGACAGCACATAGCCCTGACGGACTCCTTGCTTCAAGTCAAACCTAATCTGATGTTTCGCCATCTATTTGAACCGTTGCTTGTTGGTCTAGATATAGCATTTGTATGAGTTGTACTACATGTAATGGAAAGCCCATTGTCCTCATGATTTTCCAAAGTTTATGATGTTGTACACAGTCAAATGCCTTTGAATAACCCACAAAGCATGAGATTATGTTTACATTAAATTCTCTATACTTCACTAATAGTTAAACGAATATGTTATCTCTTGTTCCCTTACCTTGTCTAAATCCAGCTTTAACCACGTCAATCTCTTCTTCCATTGTCGTACGAACTCTTCCAATCGTGAGTTTTAGTAGAATTGTACTTGCTTGACTGATCAGGGCAACCGTTCTATAGTTGGAGCCTAATTTCAGGTTGCCCTTTTTTGGTATTGGAATGACGATATTCTCCTCCAATCGGTTGGTCATATACCAATGTCCATATCTTTTTACATAATGCGTCACATATTTATATGCTTTCTTCTCCTCCCGCTTTAATTAGTTCAGCTGGTATCTCATCACATCTTGGTGATTTACTATTCTTCAGGTTCTTTATTGCCCATGCAATTTCATCTAATGAGGGTTCAGGTTCTGTCTCTGCTGTCATTGGTTCATCTATCTCATTTATATCCTCACAGCCATTCATATCATACATTGCACTGCAGTATTCCTGTCATCTTTCTATACATTTTCTAGATTCTGTTAGAGAATATCCCAACTTGTCACAGATAACATTTAATTAAGGTTCAACATTTCTTGTCAATAACTTCATTTCTTTGAACATTTCGTAATCTGTTCCATTCTTGTGATAGTGCTCTATTCTGGTACAACAATCGTGTATATATTGGCGTGTGTCCTTTCTTGTGTTTTTCTTATTTCTCAAGTTAAAGATTTATACTTCATCCTGCTGATATCGGATTCACCTCCTTTTTGTTTCAGTTCCCTTCATCGTTTTATTAATTTCTAATGTGCCTGATGTAATCCATGGCTTATGTTGCTTTTTCTTGGTCGGAAGTAAATCTTTGATTGCAGTTATCATATCTCTAGCTTGTACTGCCAAATCATCAGGTGTCAATTTCCCCTCTATAGACATCGAGACCTCTTAACGTTCTTCACTTCTAAGTTGTATGCATCTGGTATTTTTGTGAGATCAAAACGAAGTGGCCTTAGTCCTCGGGTAAGCGTTTTGAATGTTACTTTCACATCTGCTTCTAATTAATGATGGTCTGTATCACAGCCTGCACTTCGTAGGGTTTTTGCAGATGTTATGCTTGATCTCCATCTTCGTTGTATTAAAAGATAATTTTTGCAGATGTTATGCTTGATCTCCATCTTCGTTGTATTAAAAGATAATTTTTGCAGATGTTATGCTTGATCTCCATCTTCGTTGTATTAACAGATAATTTTTGCCGATGTTATGCTTGATCTCCATCTTCGTTGTATTAACAGATAATTTATCTGGTTGTTTCGTGAAGTCCCCGGAGAGTTCTACCAAAATACCAGATATATTATATTTTAATACAAACACAACGCAATTACGTCTAGAACAACATTCCGACGAACGCAAAAGATGAAGAAGAAGAGCAGGTGTTATTCGTTAGTCGTTAGTCTCGCTTCCAACTTCATAGCAAAGTGTCACAACCTAATGCCTTCGCTGCCATGAAGGAAACCTTCTATGTACCCCGATCATGGCTTGTGGAGCCACTCTGTGGGAAGCCGGACTTTTCTCTAGGTTGTGGATTTGGCTCCTCGACCCCTTTCCTGGTCTCTGCTGTGGAATGCGGTCCTCGCAAGATGACTAGCACCACCAATAATTGGAGGTTGGTCTTCGGCCGACATATCTGTCACTTCTGCGACTGCTACCACGTGGTGTTTCAAAAACACCGTAGAGCCTCATTCTCAAATGCACTGCCCTCGTTCTGAGAGATGGCTACAGAGTCGACACGAGCAGTGCACGTTCTAGATCTTAGCTGTGAGGAAACGGAGTAGGAAGAGGAAGAGGAGGAAAAGGCAGGAGCAAAATAAGAAACACCTAAGAAGAAGAAGAAGAAGAAGAAGAAGAAGAAGAAGAAGAAGAAGAAGAAGAAGAAGAAGAAGAATTCACAAGTTAATAATAACTTATAACATTTGCTATATGCTTTTGTGTAGCCTCTGTGGCGTAGGGATTATGGGCCGCAATTTGTAATCCTGGCATATGGCGTTGGAAACACAGCTGCGGGCGATCTGGAAGCTTACAGTTTTGCGCTGATTTTCATGCACTGGTATAAGTTCCGGCCGTTCAGAAAGCAATGGCAAACTATTGAATATAAACAAGAAATCACAAACAACCGTAAAATGCTGGTATTGACTGCAACTTTCTATACAGGATATACAACTATTGCATATACTTTTAATCGATTATGTGCCATGGGATTATTAATAGTCTTATGCGACTTCCTAGATCTGCCACGGGTTTATAGATCGCCGAATGTTGTCATTGCGTTATAAAACAACATATCTACTACCACATTAACAACTTGTAAGTCATAGCTGTGATACACCTGTACCTCCCATTTTATGCCATCCGTATTTGTTTGGTCCAAGCCTACTTTTTGTTTGGTATGTAATCTGTTAAAAGAACTGTTAACATGTTCTATTTGAGACGATGGTTAATCACAAGACTGAAACTACAAACAGTAAACAATATTTAACTGCGTTAAATGATACGTGCCAGTACACGGAAGCAGTACTCTGGGTGCAATATTGTCCCGGGATGGCGGAAGAACTTCTGACACATGCTTAACCACAACCGGTGTTATACTCCTTGCTTCGTTCGCATCACGTGACCTCCAGAGGCGGGCGCGGTCTTGATAGTATGCGGTGATTTTTTGGTAAGGTATATGTGCCGGGCCGGTCTCTCTGGCTGTGGGGTTACAACACTTTCTCTCTGTAATCCCGTTTATCACGCAGAGTCTCGTAGCGGAGCGAGAGCTGAGGCGGCTCAACCCCCGCTCGTGACTTGCGGGATACTGAGCCGGCCGCTCAGAAAGCAATGGCAAACTACTGAGCGTAATCTTGCCAAGAGATCAACATACAGCTGAAAAATGCTGGTGTTGACAGCTAAGTCCTGTAAAAGGATATGCTAAAAAAAAAAAATATGTGCCGGTCCCTGGTCTAGTGTTACACGACTTTCTCCGTAATACCGTATGCTCTCATGAGTAACGTGATGTGCGCGAGAATCGGTAGCGGTTCTCTTCGCGTCGGTAACTTGCGGGGTATGGCGAAGGTAGCCTTTTGCAAGATTAAAAACATACTGAATAATAAAAAGATGCGAATTTCAATGAGAACTTGTTCTTTTGTATGGATGTGAAGCGTGGACAATGAGCAGACAAGCTGAACAACATCTGATGGCTGTGGAAATGGGGTTTCTGAGGAGAATGCAAAGAATACCATGGACAGACAAAAAAACCAATGACCAAATCCTACAAGAAACAACTGGAAATCGTACACTGATTAGAGAAATTAGACGTAGACACCCACAATTTTTGGGAACGTTAAGAGAAAAATAAATTGGAGAACTTGATGACAACTGGTATGATCGAGGGGAAGAGAACAAGGGGAAGGCAGAGAAGTAAATACCTGGATGTATTGGCCACGTGGTATGGTCAAGACAAGATCACTGAGCTGATCCACGACTCTGGTGATCGAGTGAGATGACGAATCATGACCGCCCACGCTTATGAGCATTGCCCATAATGCATGATTCATAAATGAGATTTGTCATTGCTTTGTGAACGAGTAGACAACGTTTAAGTCCATCTTAATGCCTGTATAGGGAATGAACGTCCTACCTCGTCATCAAAACACCAAATTGTGGCCTTTTTATTTCTTAGATGTTTATCATTAATAGTTAACATTTCCAAAAGTGTAATCATTTCTTCGTGTTTCACCTTTTCAAATGCCTTATTGTGGACACTACAACACCAATGTTGATTTATGTTCATTTCAAGCGTTCTTTCTATTAATGTTTTCAAGATGTATATGGCGTTATCTTCCACAAATCAGCACTGATCATCAATTTCTGGTTTTATTTGATTTCTGATTCTTCTCATTATAATTCTTATTATTATTTTAGCAATTGTGTTGATATGTTCCTTATAAGGCTTTTGTCTTTTGAGTATAATGAGTAGGACTGATCTTGTAACTTATACAGCTCTTTGTGATTGTTTTCTTATCTGTACATGCTATTCTCAAAATTCTTCTCTTGTAAAACTTACAATTCATCTTATATTTATGACACACACACACAAACACACACACACACAAACACACACACACACACACACACGCACGCACGCACGCACTCACGCACACACACACACACACACATATATATATATATATCTCATCTCATCATGTTCCTCTTGTACCTTGCGGTATATATACACACACACACACACACACAAGCAAACACAGACGCACTCACTCGCACGTACGCTCGCGCATGCACGACGCATACATCTCTCTGCTACCCCCCCCCCCCCCCATTTCCACACCATTTCAACACTCGTTGTCCATCATTGGCATCCATACAGAAGGACAGCCCACACATCTGTACTTTCAGCAGACTCTTGGAGTTGCGATGTTTCTGTTTGTTTTATCCTTGTTCATTTTAGATAAGTGGTTACTTTAAAACTTTAATCCCCGTATCACGTCATCCGAAAGATGTCGATGTGTAGACTAGATAGTGACAGAGTCGTGCGATAGATTTTCTCAGTATGTTGCAAGTCTTCGAAATACCGCCCCTTAGATGTTTCTTTTTTTTGTTGTTGTTGTTCTTTTCGCCCCTTACAGATTTTTAATTATTGAATGGTTCAAATTGTATTTTGATTTCGCTGCTAATGCCACCCCCTTAGGGTGTCGCCTGATGAGGCCGTCTCTCTTTAAAGGTACCATTGCTTTCAGATGTACTTGCGTTTAATGATAGCGTGTTACTATAGCTTACTGAGAACGTTATGAATAAAACTGGTTAGACGGCTGTAAAGCTGCGGACATGTGGACCGGATAAAGACCCGAAAGGGAGGTCAGCATGACCGACTTAAACTTTCAGTGTGCTGATGCTGAAGTACTGGGTACAACCCACATACCGGTCACTTTGACTAAAATGTTGTCTTCTTGTCTTTGACTTTCAGACGTAAATTCCAAATACCTCAGATATGGCTTCGCTTGCTGGCGAGGGACACTGGTAATAAAGAAGGTTAATTCACAGCAAAAATAAGTGCAGTGCACTACAAGTAGTAGCAAGTGTATGGACTACGCTTGAGTTCAAAGCGAGCGAGAGCAAAAAAAAAAAAAAAAGCCATGAAGTGTAGAGCAGCTTTACAAAACCACAATTGTGGGAAATAAATGGCGTTGCGGCGGCAATTCTTCATCTGCAACTGATATAAGCAAATACAAGAGCATATAAGCCACATAGATGATACTGCAATTACGGCATAAATGTAGAATGGGAAGAAACATAAATAAATAAGAACTGCCGTGTTCTACAGATCTTCGAGTCCCAGAGGGGGCTGAATATTGATACTGTCTTAATGATGCTTTGGGAGTCTACGTGGCCAAGTGGTTATGCCGCTTGCCTTGCGTTACGAAAGTTTGTGGGTTCGATTCCGGTTTACTCGAAATTTCACGGAGACTCCTGAAGCTACGGAGTTCTGAGTTTGTGCGACGCTTTTCGGTAGGCCGACCTGCGGAAAGAGACTGAACCAAATGGGATAAAACTCGGTGCAATGAAGTTGAAACTCTTGCCTTTTAACCCGCGTTAAAAAAAAGCAATGGTACTTAGATTCGGAGTCTGTCCTGCTGACGGACCCTTCCACTCAGGCGGGTGGTGGTGTGGCCTCTAGATGTTGACATTTGCCGCGAATGTTTTGAATAATCAGCAGTGAAAGTAAGATTGCAGTCAGATATGACTGAGCTACCTTATGGCAGCAGACGGTAGCAAACTGTTTTCTGGTAGCGCCGAATGTTGGGTGACCATCACCGAACCAAACACCGCTTATTGTACCAACGCTTTCGGGTGGAGGAGCGCAATTTGGAGAATACAAGCCTTACCATACACATTTTGTTTCGCATATTCTTGTTATAGGACATCGCTGTCAACACCAGCATTTTACTGCTGCTTTTGATGTCTTGGCAATTTTAGGTTCATTAGTTTGCCATTGCTATCTGAGCGAACGGCTCCCATAGCAAGTCGTTAAAACCCAGTGCAACGCTGTCTGCTGCCAAATCGGTCGCCGCTGCGTTTTGAAAGCGGGAAAGCGGGCTTACATATGGCATCTTTGTCACAGGCGTCCGGCTTACCATACATAATGCGACAAAATACAACCTGAATACTAAACATAATGGCAGGGCAGACCAGGCCCTAAGCCTCGGTCGGCAACTGGACTGGGATGGAAGCTCCAGCAAGCGAACAGTTACAGCATTGCTTTGCTCATCATGTAGCATTTGCAGCGTGTCTTATTTCAGACGTATGGGCGTGATCATTCCTCTGGAGTAAACTGGGCAGATAGAGGGATCAAGCAGCATGGGCAACCCAGTATTTAATGTCAACCCAGGCGGTGTACTATAGAGAGGTATAACTCTATTTTAGAAACAAGGCCACCCAGTTCGGCCAACTTAAAATGGGGCACTAGAAAATGTCTTGAGAAGTAAAGACGGCCGGTGTGAAACTGACCACATCGTCCACCGAGTTCCGGTTTTACAACAACAATATGGGCCCAGTACCATGTGCCAAATGCTCATTAGGGTTGTTTACTATTCTGACCTGTCAAGCAGAATGGTCGACCTACTAGCGCTGTGGCTAACATGTTTGTCGACACCGTGGTCGGCTGTTCTAATTCACACCTGTGTTGGGGTTTTGTTAAGTTGATGTGGACTTTGGACCCAGCCTGGACTGAGCGCCATAACATCTCCTGGGATTGTAAGAGCACGCGTGATGATATTGACCACATCACTCATCAAACGTCGAGTGGTCTATACAAATATGGAACCAGCACGCCTACAGACGTGGAACAGGGTCCTATACTTACCAAGAAGAAAGAAGTACCACAATGTGGCATGCAAGAAATAAACATTTCTTAGACAAGTTATCCTGTACAATTATCTTGGAAGAGCTAATATATAATAGAAGATGTTTTGTTGAGATTAGAACGAGAATCGCAATGGCAACAGTAGCGTTTTGCCAGATAGAAACCATTCAAATGAAATGCTGTCGGTTGCAGGGAGAAAAGGAGTGTTACAGTGCTATACACCGTGGGTTGACTACACCCGTGGCAAATCTACAACAAGGAAACAGGTAAGTAACTTAACATTAATGTTCAAGTAGTGTTCATGCAGTCTCGTGTCATGGCACGGAGAGCAGTCAACACATGAACTGATCCATTCCATCGGAGATCGCAATTTGTGGTGAAGCATGATCGCCCACGCTAACCGACAAGGCACCGAGTGGTGCTGATGATGATTCTGGTATATACACATTTCGATCCCTGTCGATTCTATCGAGTTCGTGCACTGTTCTAAACTATCCTGGATTAATCCATGGTAGGAGAGTGGAGCACTTGTGGACATCGCCATGTGCAAAACAATGATGGAGTCCGAGGATAAAAACACCCAGAAACGATTGTGCCACGTGATGACGTGGATGGGAACTTCCCAGACACGTAGCTAAGAAAACTATTTATTTAATTGTGTTTGTACGGACGAACAATTTCACATAAAATGGGGTGTCTGTTTTTCTGTACAGGATGTGTCTGTAACCTGCAATTGTTATACCAGTGGTTCCCAAACCACGGCCCACAGGCCACTTGTGGTCCGCCAGCTGTCAGAAAGTGGCACGCGAGGCCTCGTTATTTAATATAATATATTTTGATGATTTCAAAAATGCACTTGAAACTCCCCGTCAGCGTGAGATAATTTACTCTGCTCGTGGTTGTTATGCTCAGATATTATCGAATACGCCTGTTCAGTTCTCAACGAAACGTTATGAAGACACAGACTGCCTTTAAAGTTTTAGAATTTTGTTGACGAAAGTTAAGAAAGGTAGGAATGATATTGCACGACTTTTGTAATATATAATTTTATAACGTTGTGGCCCGCTGAACTACCGAAAAATAGTAGATATGGCCCTCTGCTTGAAAAGCTTGGGAACCACTGTGTTATACTGTCTAGTCCAGTGGTTCTTAACCGGTGGGGAATTCCCCCAGAGGGGAATTTTAGGTTGTTTTTTTTTTTGGGGGGGGGGGGGGAATAAAGATTATTTCAAGATCGCGTTAATACAAGAACCGATTACTTGATATTGTTTTTCCCTTCATAATGGACGGTTCTGTACGTCTCACCCTTCTAAAATTCATTTTATAAAATAAGTAGACCGACAAATCACGTTTTATGTGCAGGTTTTATGTTTTGAACCGTCTAGACTTGATTTAGTGTGTGCTATTAAATTTAGCTTCCCTTATTACGTATACTGTGTAGGGGCGGGGACAGGAATTTTAGGTAGGAAATACGAAAGAGGGGAATGACGTTCTGAAAATATGGTGAAGGGGGGCACGGGCCAAAAAAGGTTGAGAACCACTGGTCTAGTCTGTCCCATTATCTCTTCTTTCTTAATGTTCTTCTTTCAGTGTCGATTATTACCTACGAAATTATGCCTCATCGCAATTCTGTTGCATCTATACTTAACATGTCTTGTAAATGCCTTTCATTGTCATGAAATTAGTCACGAATTCACTGGGTACTTGCTTTCAAAGAGATCATCTGATTTGTGTGACTGAATTGACATGTAAATTTCCCCAACTCACCAGGTCGTTAAATACGTTACCCGAGTCGCCAGTATTTAGAGCACAAGATTGAGGGGGCGGGTAGTAATGTAATTCTCCCGAAGCAGTTTACTGTTATAGGTCTATGATGTGATTGCGCAATCACATTTTGTAGGCCTGGGTGCGGGGGGAATAGGTGACTGGTCTTTCCCTTATTTTCGCTGGTGACAAGCACAGGCGTCTAATAGGCGTCTAACAGGCTTCAAACCGGCATCTAACCGGTGTCTAACAGTCGTCTAACCGGCGACTAACTGGCGTCTAACAGGCGTCTAACAGGCGCCTAAAAGGCGACTAACCAGCGTCTAACTGACGCCTAACTGACGTCTGACAGGCGACTAAAAGGCGACTAACCAGCGTCAAACCGGCGCCTAACCGGCATCATGTTTATGACATTGAAACATTAAACATAGGAAGCATCGGTTGGATCTTTTCCCCGTGGTATGCTGCTGCGCTGAGAAGCGAGCAGACGGACGGACTGGCTGGATTGCGCCATTGCGTGGGGTGTTGGTGCGTGATGGGGTAGACGTGTATAGTTATGGAACAGATAAACAATCAAGGGCTGGATAGAATAGTTCGACAGGGCGTGACCAGAGGATCTGGCCAACAAACAGTAAAGGCCAGACGAACACATACTCGAACTGCAACTGGTACCATTAGTATTGGTACTCTTCGCTTGCTCTTCAAAATGAGGATATAGCATATATGGGAATGTCCCGAGTTCTCTGATGTCGGTTCTTGACTCATCTTACTTACTCATTGGAATTGCGACGTGAAGGAATACAAGTTATTTTCACAGCAACACGCTGTCTTCTCAAATGTGATTTATCTAGCTGATTTTCCTCATGTTAGAATCAACGAACCAAAGCACGCATTACCCTTAAGTAACATAAGAAGTACACGACAGCATATATTCGTGTAGACAGACAGATAACTAGACAGATAGACAGACAGGCAGACAGAAATACAGGCTCCCGAATGAATCATGTGCATGTTCCATTTAAAAAAAATTATACATAGCTTAAGTCGTGTGCCGTTGGTGATCGCGTCTGTCCACAGCCTTCTGTTTGGTGTAATGTCAGTCAATTCTGATACGGATGTTTCCCCTTACCATAATACTAAACTGTCCAACAGTGTCTCGCTGAATCACCCCTGCCTCTTCTTCCCTCCAGCTTTCCTGTTGTAGCCACTGAGACGATCATAATTGTACATTTCTTTGCAAGTCAAATGTAAATATTTGAGCTTCATAAACATGGTCATCATCATCATGTGCCGTACCGATAAGCGTGGGCAATCATGTTTCGCCACCTCACACGATCACCAGATTCGTGGATCAATTCTGCGTCCTTGTCTCGACCATACTACGTGGCCAAGTCATTCAGGTATTTACTTCTCTGTCCTCCCCTTATTCTCTTCCCCTCAATGTTACCAGTTGTCGCCAAGTTCTCCAATTTATTACTTCTCATAACGTGTCCACACAAAAAACTAAAACTGTCTACGTCCAATTTCTGGATGCACTAAGCAAAACAGACCAGCACACCAAATATGTCAACTGCTTCCTGTCCCTTAGTTTTGGTTTACGTGTTTTGTCCTATTTCCTTTTTTTTTTTAGAGATGTACGTTTTCAAATCTCTCTTTATTTACATCTATATTCTGAACTACTGTAGTGTTGCCAGTCATCCCAGTTTTCCGGGACATTCCCAGTTTTCAATGAAATATTGAACCAGCAATATAGCACTGTCCCGACAAATGCTTTCGGGACGTTAGAATTCCGGGTTTCTTTTCCTGTCACATGACAGCTTTCAGTTTCAGGTGAAAGAAAGAAGAAGAGGAACAGAAAGACAGATTTATTTAAATCCAAATGTCTCTCGATTTTAATTTTGAAGAAATGTTCCATTTTGAGACTGTCCGCACGCACAAACGCACTAGTTTAGTTTTCATCACCATTTGGTCATTGCGGTTAGTTGGTCTCCGTCTGTCTGTTGTGACTTGTGTAGAATTAGTTACCAGCTTAACTGAAAGCACAGATCCCTCTTCGGAGAGAGACCATATAGGACAGTGGTTCTCAACCTTTTTTGGCCCATGCACCCCTTCACCATATGTTCAGAATGTCACACCCCTCCCCTCTTTCGTATTTCCTCCCTATAAATTCCACCCAAACCTAAACAGTATACGTAAAAATGAAAGCTAATTTTAATAACACATACTAGAACAAGTGTAGACGTCTACACTGATTTGCTTATGTCTGCTTATATTATAACACGAATTTCAGAAGTGTGAGAAGTACAGAACAGTAAAGTTTGGAGAGAAAAACAATATCCAGTAATCGGTTTTTGTATTCACGCGATCTTGAAATAATCTTAATTCCCCCCTCCCCTCTTTGGAAACCCTAAAAGTCCCCCTTGGGGGCGGGGGAGGGGGGATTCCCCACCTGTTGAGAACCACTGATATAGGATAAAAACCCGTAGTCGAAACTATTCCCTTAACATCACCCCGCCTCCCCCCTGTTGCCCCATTCACCCCCCCCCCCCAAAAAAAAAAAAAATATCAAAATTTCCCCCTTAAAATGACAGTTTTAATTTTCGTATGGCATCTTTGAATTTTTAAAAAGAAATTGCTTAAGACAGTGGTTCTCACCTTTTTTGGCCCATGCCCCCTTTACCATATGTTCAGAACGTCATCCCCCCCCCCTCCCTCCTTTCGAATTTCCTCCCTGTAAACATGTACATAATAATGGAAGCTAAATTAAATAACACATACTAGAACAAGTGTAGACATCTACATAAAACGTGATATGCTGGTCTACTTACGTTATCAAACGAATTTCATTAGGGCGAGAAGTTCAGAACCGTAAAATTTAGAGGGAAAAACAATATCAAGTAACAGGTTCTTGTATTAATGTATTAATGCGATCTTGAAATAATCTTAATTCCCCCATGGAAACCCTAAAATTCCCCCTGGGGGTGGGGGGGGGGGGGTGGGGGGGATTCCCCACAGGTTGAGAACCACTGGCTTAAGAGAAATGTCCGTTTCTCAGTTACTAATTTGGAACCTACCCTCCTAGTCTAGATTTGTTACGATAATTTTCTATTTGCCCGTTATCCTGTTAGTTTCGTTTTCGCTACCTTTCAATATAGACTACAGATCCGGCTAAATTCCTAGAATAAATTATAACAGGTATACATCACAGTCTACCAGCGGAGATGGGGATGGCTAGGTGTAACGCTAAAAACTACACAGGCGGCCAGTGTCAAAGTCAGCGCAAGTGATCTTGTCGACGTGGCGACCTAGATTGTGTCACCTGTCTTCTTTTAGTTTCAGTTTCCTATGTTGATTATTCACCAAAATTGTAAAAATAAAAAAAAGAGTATACGCCCTGGCATAACTCGTATCCATTCATCTGTCTGTCTGTCTGTCTGTCTGTCTATCTATCTATCTATTAATCAAACCCATCCATCCACCCACCTACCTACTATCTATCTATCTATCTATCTATCTATCTATCTATCTATCTATCTATCTATCTATGTGTGTGAGTAAAGTGTGGGAGTTTATTCATACTAGTTTCAATGCTCACGTGAGGCATTTTGTATGTGTCTAGATGTGAAGATGTGTGAGTGTGTGTGGAGGATGTGTGTGAGTGTGGGGATATGTGTGTGTGGGGGATGTGTGGGTGTGTGGGTGGGGGTAGGCATTTGGATGGGGTGGGGTGTGTGGGTGTTTGTGGGTAGTGATATTTGTGGGTGTTGGTGGGATGTGTGGATGGATGTGTGGGGGTGAAAGTAGGGGAATGGGAATGAGTGTGGGGGATGTCTGTATGGGTGGAGGATTTGTGTATGGGGGCGGGTGGGGTGCGGAGGATGTGTGTTTGGGTGGGAACGAACGAACGAACGAACAAACGAACGAACGAACGAACGAACAAACTTTATGTTAAAAGGGTAACAAATTGGACACGTCTTACATTAAGTCCTTTCAATCACTCAACTTTCATTCATCAAATGTGCATGTTACATTTACATAGGGGAAAAAAACATTGTAAAATGGATTTTGTCACCATAAACAATGCTTCTAACGCATGGTACATTCACATGGGAAAAAAATCATTGTCAAATGAAAGTTGTAAACATAAACAGTGCATATTGCAATGTTGTGAGACACATCCCCCATCCACCAACACATCCCGCAGCCACCCACGGATCCCCACCCACCACACTCCCCACCCACCCACACATACCTCCACGCACTCACACAGACCCAGGCAAACATACATGCCGCCACCCATCCACAGATGCCCTGCCCACACACATTTCCCTACCCACGCATACATCCCCCACCTATACCATAACCGACAAGCACACACCCACCCACATATTCTCCACCACCCACCCACAAACCCGCAACCACCCAGCAAAACACACATCATAAAACCACACACACACATACCCCCGCCAACCCACACATCCCGCACCTATCCACACACATGTTGCCCCATTCCCCCCCACCCCCCCCCCCCCAAAAAAAAAAATCAAAATTTCCCCCTTAAAATGACAGTTTTAATTTTTGTATGGCATCTTTTAATTTTTTTTAACAATTGCTTAAGACAGTGGTTCTCACCTTTTTTGGCAAATGCCCCTTTACCATATGTTCATAACGTCATCCCCCCCCCCCTCCCTCCTTTCGAATTTCCTCCGTGTAAACATGTACATAAAAATGGAAGCTAAATTTAATAACACATACTAGAACAAGTGTAGACATCTACATAAAACGTGATATGCTGGTCTACTTACGTTATCAAACGAATTTCATTAGGACGAGAAGTTCAGAACCGTAAAATTTAGAGGGGAAAACAATATCAAGTAACAGGTTCTTGTATTAATGTATTAATGCGATCTTGAAATAATCTTAATTACATCTAGATAAAACGTGATATGCTGGTCTACTTACGTTATCAAACGAATTTCATTAGGGCGAGAAGTTCAGAACCGTAAAATTTAGAGGGGAAAACAATATCAAGTAACAGGTTCTTGTATTAATGTATTAATGCGATCTTGAAATAATCTTAATTCCCCCATGGAAACCCTAAAATTCCCCCTGGGGTGGGGGGGGGGGGGGTGGGTATTTCCCACAGGTTGAGAACCACTGGCTTAAGAGAAATGTCCGTTTCTCAGTTACTAATTTGGAACCTACCCTCCTAGTCTAGATTTGTTACGATAATTTTCTATTTGCCCGTTATCCTGTTAGTTTCGTTTTCGCTACTTTTCAATATAGACTACAGATCCGGCTAAATTCCTAGAATAAATTATAACAGGTATACATCACAGTCTACCAGCGGAGATGGGGATGGCTAGGTGTAACGCTAAAAACTACACAGGCGGCCAGTGTCAAAGTCAGCGCAAGTGATCTTGTCGACGTGGCGACCTAGATTGTGTCACCTGTCTTCTTTTAGTTTCAGTTTCCTATGTTGATTATTCACCAAAATAGTAAAAATAATAAAAAGAGTATACCCCCTGGCATAATTCGTATCCATTCATCTGTCTGTCTGTCTGTCTGTCTGTCTGTCTGTCTGTCTATCTATCTATCTATCTATCTATCTATTAATCAAACCATCCATCCACCCACCTACCTACTATCTATCTATCTATCTATCTATCTATCTATCTATCTATCTATCTATCTATCTATCTATCTATCTATCTATCTATCTATCTATCTATCTATCTATCTATCTATCTATCTATCTATGTGTGTGAGTAAAGTGTGGGAGTTTATTCATACTAGTTTCAATGCTCACGTGAGGCATTTTGTATGTGTCTAGATGTGAAGATGTGTGAGTGTGTGTGGAGGATGTGTGTGAGTGTGGGGATATGTGTGTGTGGGGGATGTGTGGGTGTGTGGGTGGGGGTAGGCATTTGGATGGGGTGGGGTGTGTGGGTGTTTGTGGGTAGTGATATTTGTGGGTGTTGGTGGTATGTGTGGATGGATGTGTGGGGGTGAAAGTAGGGGAATGGAAATGAGTGTGGGGGATGTCTGTATGGGTGGAGGATTTGTGTATGGGACGGGTGGGGTGCGGAGGATGTGTGTTTTTGTGGGAACGAACGAACGAACAAACTTTATTTTAAAAGGGTAACAAATTGGACACGTCTTACATTCGGTCCTTTCAATCACTCATCTTTCATTCATCAAATGTGGATGTTACATTTACATAGGGGAAAAAAAACATTGTAAAAATGGATTTTGTCACCATAAACAATGCTTCTAACGCATGGTACATTCACATGGGAAAAAAATCATTGTCAAATGAAAGTTGTAAACATAAACAGTGCATATTGCAATGTTGTGAGACACATCCCCCATCCACCAACACATCCCGCAGCCACCCACGCATCCCCACCCACCACACTCCCCACCCACCCACACATACCTCCACGCACTCACACAGACCCAGGCAAACATACATGCCGCCACCCACCCACAGATGCCCTACCCACACACATTTCCCTACCCACGCATACATCCCCCACCTATACCATAACCGACAAGCACACACCCACCCACATATTCTCCACCACCCACCCACACACCCGCAACCACCCAGCAAAACACACATCACAAAACCACACACACACACACCCCCGCCAACCCCACATCCCGCACCTATCCACACACATGTTGTCCCATTCCCCCCCCCCCCCCACCCCACCCCCACCCCCCCCCCCCCCCAAAAAAAAAATATCAAAATTTCCCCCTTATAATGACAGTTTTAATTTTGTATGGCATCTTTGAATTAAAAAAAAAAAAATTGCTTAAGACAGTGGTTCTCACCTTTTTGGCCCATGCCCCCTTTACCATATGTTCAGAACGTAATCCCCCCCCCCGCCCCTCCCTCCTTTCGAATTTCCTCCCTGTAAACATGTACATAATAATGGAAGCTAAATTAAATAACACATACTAGAACAAGTGTAGACATCTACATAAAACGTGATATGCTGGTCTACTTACGTTATCAAACGAATTTCATTAGGACGAGAAGTTCAGAACCGTAAAATTTAGAGGGAAAAACAATATCAAGTAACAGGTTCTTGTATTAATGTATTAATGCGATCTTGAAATAATCTTAATTACATCTAGATAAAACGTGATATGCTGGTCTACTTACGTTATCAAACGAATTTCATTAGGGCGAGAAGTTCAGAACCGTAAAATTTAGAGGGGAAAACAATATCAAGTAACAGGTTCTTGTATTAATGTATTAATGCGATCTTGAAATAATCTTAATTCCCCATGGAAACCCTAAAATTCCCCCTGGGGTGGGGGGGGGGGGGGTGGGTATTTCCCACAGGTTGAGAACCACTGGCTTAAGAGAAATGTCCGTTTCTCAGTTACTAATTTGGAACCTACCCTCCTAGTCTAGATTTGTTACGATAATTTTCTATTTGCCCGTTATCCTGTTAGTTTCGTTTTTCGCTACTTTTCAATATAGACTACAGATCCGGCTAAATTCCTAGAATAAATTATAACAGGTATACATCACAGTCTACCAGCGGAGATGGGGATGGCTAGGTGTAACGCTAAAAACTACACAGGCGGCCAGTGTCAAAGTCAGCGCAAGTGATCTTGTCGGCGTGGCGACCTAGATTGTGTCACCTGTCTTCTTTTAGTTTCAGTTTCCTATGTTGATTATTCACCAAAATAGTAAAAATAATAAAAAGAGTATACCCCCTGGCATAATTCGTATCCATTCATCTGTCTGTCTGTCTGTCTGTCTGTCTGTCTGTCTGTCTGTCTATCTATCTATCTATCTATCTATCTATTAATCAAACCCATCCATCCACCCACCTACCTACTATCTATCTATCTATCTATCTATCTATCTATCTATCTATCTATCTATCTATCTATCTATCTATCTATCTATCTATCTATCTATCTATCTATCTATCTATGTGTGTGAGTAAAGTGTGGGAGTTTATTCATACTAGTTTCAATGCTCACGTGAGGCATTTTGTATGTGTCTAGATGTGAAGATGTGTGAGTGTGTGTGGAGGATGTGTGTGAGTGTGGGGATATGTGTGTGTGGGGGATGTGTGGGTGTGTGGGTGGGGGTAGGCATTTGGATGGGGTGGGGTGTGTGGGTGTTTGTGGGTAGTGATATTTGTGGGTGTTGGTGGTATGGTGTGGATGGATGTGTGGGGGTGAAAGTAGGGGAATGGAAATGAGTGTGGGGGATGTCTGTATGGGTGGAGGATTTGTGTATGGGACGGGTGGGGTGCGGAGGATGTGTGTTTTGTGGAACGAACGAACGAACAAACTTTATTTTAAAAGGGTAACAAATTGGACACGTCTTACATTCGGTCCTTTCAATCACTCATCTTTCATTCATCAAATGTGGATGTTACATTTACATAGGGGAAAAAAAACATTGTAAAATGGATTTTGTCACCATAAACAATGCTTCTAACGCATGGTACATTCACATGGGAAAAAAATCATTGTCAAATGAAAGTTGTAAACATAAACAGTGCATATTGCAATGTTGTGAGACACATCCCCCATCCACCAACACATCCCGCAGCCACCCACGCATCCCCACCCACCACACTCCCCACCCACCCACACATACCTCCACGCACTCACACAGACCCAGGCAAACATACATGCCGCCACCCACCCACAGATGCCCTACCCACACACATTTCCCTACCCACGCATACATCCCCCACCTATACCATAACCGACAAGCACACACCCACCCACATATTCTCCACCACCCACCCACACACCCGCAACCACCCAGCAAAACACACATCACAAAACCACACACACACACACCCCCGCCAACCCACACATCCCGCACCTATCCACACACATGTTGCCCCATTCCCCCCCCCCACCCCCACCACCACCCCCCCCCCAAAAAAAAAAAAAAATATCAAAATTTCCCCCTTAAAATGACAGTTTTAATTTTTGTATGGCATCTTTGAATTAAAAAAAAAAAATTGCTTAAGACAGTGGTTCTCACCTTTTTTGGCCCATGCCCCCTTTACCATATGTTCAGAACGTAATCCCCCCCCCCCCCCCCGCCCCTCCCTCCTTTCGAATTTCCTCCCTGTAAACATGTACATAAAAATGGAAGCTAAATTTAATAACACATGCTAGAACAAGTGTAGACATCTACATAAAACGTGATATGCTGGTCTACTTACGTTATCAAACGAATTTCATTAGGGCGAGAAGTTCAGAACCGTAAAATTTAGAGGGAAAAACAATATCAAGTAACAGGTTCTTGTATTAATGTATTAATGCGATCTTGAAATAATCTTAATTCCCCCATGGAAACCCTAAAATTCCCCCTAGTGGTGGGGGGGGGGGGGGGATTCCCCACAGGTTGAGAACCACTGGCTTAAGAGAAATGTCCGTTTCTCAGTTACTAATTTGGATCCTACCCTCCTAGTCTAGATTGTTTACGATAATGTTCTATTTGCCCGTTATCCTGTTAGTTTCGTTTTCGCTACCTTTCAATATAGACTACAGATCCGGCTAAATTCCTAGAATAAATTATAACAGGTATACATCACAGTCTACCAGCGGAGATGGGGATGGCTAGGTGTAACGCTAAAAACTACACAGGCGGCCAGTGTCAAAGTCAGCGCAAGTGATCTTGTCGACGTGGCGACCTAGATTGTGTCACCTGTCTTCTTTTAGTTTCAGTTTCCTATGTTGATTATTCACCAAAATAGTAAACATAAAAAAAAGAGTATACGCCCTGGCATAATTCGTATCCATTCATCTGTCTGTCTGTCTGTCTGTCTGTCTGTCTGTCTGTCTGTCTGTCTGTCTGTCTGTCTGTCTATCTATCTATTTATTAATCAAACCCATCCATCCACCCACCTACCTACTATCTATCTATCTATCTATCTATCTATCTATCTATCTATCTATCTATCTATCTATCTATGTGTGTGAGTAAAGTGTGGGAGTTTATTCATACAAGTTTCAATGCTCACGTGAGGCATTTTGTATGTGTCTAGATGTGAAGATGTGTTAGTGTGTGTGGAGGATGTGTGTGAGTGTGGGGATATGTGTGTGTGTGGGGGATGTGTGGGTGTGTGGGTGGGTGTAGACTTTTGGATGGGGTGGGGTGTGTGGGTGTTTGTGGGTAGTGATATTTGTGGGTGTTGGTGGGATGTGTGGATGGATGTGTGGGGGTGAAAGTAGGGGAATGGGAATGAGTGTGGGAAATGTCTGTATGGGTGGAGGATTTGTGTATGGGACGGGTGGGGTGCGGAGGATGTGTGTTTGGGTGGGAACGAACGAACGAACGAACAAACTTTATTTTAAAAGGGTAACAAATTGGACACGTCTTACATTCGGTCCTTTCAATCACTCATCTTTCATTCATCAAATGTGCATGTTACATTTACATAGGGGAAAAAAACATTGTAAAATGGATTTTGTCACCATAAACAATGCTTCTAACGCATGGTACATTCACATGGGGAAAAAATCATTGTCAAATGAAAGTTGTAAACATAAACAGTGCATATTGCAATGTTGTGAGACACATCCCCCATCCACCAACACATCCCGCAGCCACCCACGCATCCCCGCCCACCACACTCCCCACCCACCCACACATACCTCCACGCACTCACACAGACCCAGGCAAACATACATGCCGCCACCCACCCACAGATGCCCTGCCCACACACATTTCCCTACCCACGCATACATCCCCCACCCATCCCATAACCGACAAGCACACACCCACCCACATATTCTCCACCACCCACCCACACACCCGCAACCACCCAGCAAAACACACATCACAAAACCACACACACACATACCCCCGCCAACCCACACATCCCGCACCTATCCACACATACATCCCGCACCCTCACAATTTTCCCCACCCACACACGCATCAGCCAACCTACACCCACTCACCCACCCAATATCCGCCACCTCTCAAATACACATCCCCCACCTATACGCACATCCCCACCAACAAACACATCTCCCCACCTGCCCACCCATATCCCTCACCCCTAAACACCCAAAAACACACACCTCCCACCCACACACACCCCACCCACACACATCCACCGCTCACACACATCTTGCCACAAACACACACATCCCCCACCCAATCACTCATCTCTCACACACATCCATCCACTTACGTACTCATCCATCAACCACTCATACCCACACATCGCCTATCCGCCCATCAACACATGCATTTCTCACCTACCTTCCCACCAACACACCCCCCAGACACCCAACCAAACACACATCCTCCATCCTCACATACATCCTTCACCCACCTGCACTTCCCAAACCTCCCCCACCACTCACACATCTCCCCTCCCACACAAAACTCCACCCATAAACACATTCCCTCCACACAAACACACATCCCCCACATGTATTCCTCATACACATCCCCACGCACACATCGCTCACACACACACACACATCTCCCCACCCGCCCACACATCCCCACCTACCTACATCCTCACCACCCACACATACATCCTCCACCCACTCACATTTACACCATCCACACTCACACACTCCCACCCACACAGACATATCCCATTTATAGACACCCCACACACTCATCCACCACACCCATTACACACCCATCCCCAACCCACACAATCTCCTATACACCCATTCACCCACCCAAATACACATTCCCTACTCACACCCCCAACCCACCAACACCCACATACTTCCAATAAACCTCCCAAATATCCCCCCACACACACACATCCCTCACACATACATACATCCCACACCGACTACACATCCCTTCACCCATCCACACATCACCCATCAACCCATACACATCCCCACACACAACCCCTCCACACGTACATTCCTCCACCCACACACACACACACACACACACACACACACACTTCCCTCACATACACATACACAAAAACATCCTCACATCTAGACACATACATGATGCCTCACATGATCACTGAAACTAATAAGAACAAACTCCCACACTTTACACATAGTTGAGACACTGACGATTGTCGTGAGCATTCTTGCAAAAATTGTAAGAAGTGGAGAAAACACTGTACATATACATTGTGTAGCGTAAAAATTAGTGATGCAATTCAGCTCTCTCTCTCTCTCTCTCTCTCTCTCTCTCTCTCTCTCTCTCTCTCTCTCTCTTTCTCTCTCTCTCTCTCTCTCCGACTCACTAAGTCTCTCATTCACATCACAGTAATGTTATATTATACATGATAAAATCAAATGGCATACAAAATGATAATATGAAAGATGAGAATACAACTTCAAATAATATGGAATGACACGTTATAGCACAATCAAGTGGCATACAAAATGACACCTCGTAATATGAAAGATGAGAATACATAAAAAATATGAAATAGCATGTTACATGACATGCGTGTGCTCAACTCTCTCTCTCTCTCTCTCTCTCTCTCTCTCTCTCTCTCTCTCTCTCTCTCTCTCTCTCTCTCTCTCTCTCTCTCTCTCACACATACACACA